>JAOEHX010033053.1:0-55727 GCA_025448015.1 Bolborhynchus lineola | reverse complement strand
CACGAGAGCAGAGTAGAGGGGCAGGATCACCTCCCTCGACCTGCTGGTCACACTCCTTTTGATGCAGCCCAGGATACCGTTGGCTTTCTGGGCTGCAAGTGCACGCTGCCAGCTTATGCTCATTTTCTCATCAACCAACACCCCCAAGTCCTTCTGTGCAGGGCTGATCTGAATCTCTCCTCTGCCCAACCTGGATCTGTGCCTGGAATTGCTCTGACCCAGGTGTAGGACCTTGCACTTGGCATGGTTAAACTTCATAAGGTTGGCATCAGCCCATCTCATCCTTAATAGGAACAGCACTAACCCACTTAGAACCAGTACTCAACATCAATGTTCAGCCAAATTTATTCTTGACCAGTCTGCTATTATCTAAGACACTTCTCAAATCAATCAAGCCATCTTGTCATGGAAATACTCCATAGCAAAAATTGTCATACCTTGTAAAAAGGGAAATCCATTTCACTGCTGGATATATCACATCGATAAAAAAATCACTTATCGGTGGACAAGAAGATAGATTTTTTCCAAAGTGGCTGGGATTTTAGGGGGAGGAAAAACAGAGGTTATGGTTAATGTTATAAGATTAGGACCACTGTTTGCAGCTTACCTTTTGAATGATGTATTATGTTAGCCAATGAAGCAGATCTACTATGGCTTTCATCAGTTTCTCTTATAGTAAGGATGAAACTGCATTTTCTTAAGGAGCACACATCAACATGCAAAACACACAACAATGAAAAAATAGAACTTGCACAATTTTTTCCTCTACTATCTGTTTTGGCTTTCCTATTTTAGCTCCAAAGGGCCAGCAATGGCCAAGGAGAAAGATTGTTCCTGGGGACAGGACAGTTTCCTACCACCTTTGCATCAGACACAAGGGCATAGGGATGCCTGTGTCCTGGAAGCTGTTTTCTTACAACGGTTATTGGAGACAGGTCTTGTCTTACAGCAGCATGGCCACTCAGAAGGAGATGGGAAAGCTGAAGTCTGGCTGGTACAGGAACACTGAAAACCAGGCTCAGCTCTTGGACAACAACTGAAGTGAATAAACTCAGAGTTACTTGTTTCAAGACAGACCTGAGGTAGCTGAGAGCATCAGACATGCGTCACACAGGCACAGGTTAGGCACAGGCTGACCTGAGAACAGCAGTCACTGTAATTCTCCCTGCCTTAACCCTGCAGTGCTGGTGGAGCAAACATGTTTCAGGATAAATAACCTGCTGGTTTGATTTAGCCTCTCTCTCAGCAAAGCAAGTCAGATTTTCCTGTGGGAGGCTTGAAGCTGCTGTTGAAGTGCACAGAACATTTGAATGCCATTTGTCCAGCCTTTCCCAGCTCCTTTCATGCCAAGGCTGAGCAGAAAAGGCTGCACATATTCAGTTACCTCCACTGATGGACGCTTGCTAACAATGTGTGGCCAATTTGCAGACTGGTACAGGGGCAGATCTCCCTTACAGGACTTTGCCTGAGGAAGTATAAGTCCCACAATAAACCAATCACCTAGAACCTCTTTAATGCAGGGCTCCCCTGACTCTGATTTTCCCCGGATGCACCCTTGCCCCTGCTTGCTTCTCCCAGCAGATCCCATGTGTGCAAAACCCAGGGGTTGCAGTGTTGATCCCATCACATCAAGAGCATGTAGTCAGTTCAGTGCCTCTATCAAAGGTAGTCCTGCATCTGACAGGCTCTGATCCAGCCCTGACTGTCCAGCCCATGCACAGGAGGAGCCAGAGATGCCAGGTAAATACTCTGGGGTTAGCTGGGGAAATCCATGCAGAAACCAAGCAGTAGAAAAAGTCTTTGTGCATTCAAGTAAGAACAAATGAGGCTGGATCCAGTGTTAAGCAATGCCAGCTTTGTATTGGAGAGGGGGCTGTCTTGTTAGGAGCCTCACTGAAAAGAGAGTCCCTGAGGGCTTTAGGAATGGGAAGACTGCAGTGACATTCAGAGCCTGACCTGCAAAATGGGGTGCTTTAAGGCCAAAAATGCTCTACACTAGGAAAACCTCCTCTTGTTTAGCCCTAACACCCTCTTGTGAGTGTCTCAGGACTCATGTGTGGCTGCTCTGGCATGGCTGGATGCTGAGTGGGAGAGCAGGAGACTTGTATTGCCCTCTGCACCTCCCAGCATCTCATCTTTTTGTTGGAGGAGAAAAGCTGGGCAGTAGAACTCACACAGGCTTTGCGTGGTGATGCTGAAATGGCTGTTCAACAAGCTGGCAAAGGATGCCTGAAGCCCCTTTCCAGTGTGAGGGGACATGTCTCCAAAAAAAGAATGTCAGGGTAATGCTGTGCGTCCTGGCTGGCAGAGGAGGACAAGGGAAGCATGTGCAGATCTCGACATTTTACATCTCTTGATATGAAGGTAAGGATAAACAGGGTGAACGTGAAGTGCTATTAGAAATGCCATGTCAACCCCACAGAAAGAATTGGACATCATAAAACAATTTGCTCTCATTATTTCTTCTGTAAAGTGTTGATGAAGCCTAGATTTTTGTTCAACATACTGAAATTCATAGATCTGCTCCAATAACAGAGCTGCATCAAAACTTCTTTACTGGCCTTTGTTTAAACCTGGTGTAGTCCTATGACTGGAGACTTAATTCAAGTGAAGCCTGTGACAAAACAGAGTATTATGGGGAAGCTCTTGTAAGAGGGAGATGATTTCAATTTGGCTCCTCCATGGTTGCATGGAAAAGCAGGAAATTCTACAGATCACCCCCTCACAGTTCTTTGTTTTCCCTAATACTTTTCATTTCCATTCCACCATTAGGATAAAGAGGCAGTTTGTGAAAACAAAACACATACACACGTATGAAAAATTCATCCAGGAAAATGGTTGCAGGAAACAGACTTTTTCTCCCAAATAAAACACAGAATCCAATTTTAACATCCTTTTCTCCAGCAAAACTGTGGAGCTGAATGGAGGGCAGGCTTGGCCCCCAGTCATGGCACAGCAATCTACCCTACTTTTACTACCTGCTGGATCTCTCCCCAATCACTTCAGGACCTGAGTTCTTTGGTGGTCTTCTGTTTTGACATCTGCTTACCCTTATCTCTAATCAGTTTTGCTGATAGACATTTCCCCTGAGTGTGGAGACACTGCCTAATAGATTTGGGGTTTTTAAAACCAACTACTACTTAGTAGTCAGGAAATTATCTTTGTGGCCTGCAAGGGTGAGAGACACCGTTCCTAACATTCCCATGCAGACAGCTAAGTCTCACTCAGCTTTATCTGATTTGCTCTATTCTGCTCTTTATACTCGCATAACATAATGGCATAATGACCATGATACATTTTTGCTCATCCTCCAGATGAGCAAATGCACAATATCCCATGACACCAAACTATCAGAGAATGCACTGTAAGTAACTGTTAAATAAAGTGGTCATTAAACTACAGCTTATAATCAAGAGTTACACCATCTGCTGAAATTGGAACATGTGGCTTAAAGTGAGGAGGAGTCATTGTAATGATTTGTTACGTGATGTAAAATCCTTCAGGAATAAAGGAAAGTATCACACATCAAAGTGCAAGGTTTTACTGAAAGAGAAATGGGTAAAATTACATATTCTGCCCTCAGCTGATACAAATGCTTGCTCGATTATGCAGCAGCCCACTTTTTGCTCTGATGGTTGTGCAAGCGATGGTGGCTCTACAACAGACATAAATGCCATAGCACCCCATAACAAGGCATGAGCTCTTGTTGTTTAGCAATGGTACATTGAATTTCCAGCTAGACAGCTGTTCTGGTTTCAGCTTTTGTGCATGATGGACAAAAAATAAACTAGAAGTAGTCCCAGTGCCTTCCAAAACCTTAGAAACCATAACATAAAGCAGAGTACTCGAAAGTATACTGTGAAGAAGTCATTATGCATCCGCAAGATGCTTTAGAAAATCCTTGACTGAATTCTTGTTGAATTTAATAAAGCAAAAAACCCTGCACAGATATATAGAACTGAGTCCTGGGTGATTTCAATTTGAACTTTCAATGGGAGTGGGATGGTAGGGTATGTCTGCATCTGGACTTTTAAGTGGTAGTCTTTCTTTAAAAAAAAATTAGCTTTTTTCTGGGTCTATCAAACTTAATTTTTATTGAATTTCCTTCTGCCGTTTGTTTTCATTCCATTTCAGTGAAAACAAAGAGCACACACTTGCAAAAACACGTCTGAGTCCAGACGGTCAGTGCAGGAAATTCCTGCAGTTCTGGTGAAAACTGGGACTGGAGGGAGGAAGGGGGCACATACTTGGTGGCTCTGCTGAAAGATGATCTATAGCATGAATCCAAGAGACACCTTGGATTTGGGTTTGGGTCTCCTCTACCATCTATGAGCACAGAAATGGGTCAAATTGCCAGATGATGGAGACTTCAGGTGTAGTGATGTGGACTTAAACAATGAACACAAAAAGCACTGTGTTGGGAAGAGGAAAATCTAGCAGACATATGCAGGGACCAACCTGGATTTGAGGGTTCAAGGCAGCAGTGGCTCAGGAATACATAGGAAATCTGGAATCTCCAAGTGTTGCAGGATAACTTCTTCTCACTTGTTTCTCAAGCACTGTGCAAAATCAAAGGCTGTTTACAAATTCATGGATCTATATTCACAACTGAAACGAAGGACAATGCGGGCTCATACAGCATCCCCAAAGTCACTCAGACTGCTCCTTTCCCCAGAATGGGTAATGACTCTGTTCCTTGCTAATTACAGTCTATAAGCTCATGTGATTGAAGAAAGTAAATACAGCAAAGCCAGGAACTCTACGTCTGTGCTAGACATTTGTGTTTTGAAGGCTCCTCATCTCTGGGCCTTATCTTCAGTCTTACCCAAGCGGCTGGCAAGCACCGTCTCCAAAGTGCTGATGTCTCTGTGCAGTTGTGGATAGGGGAATTATATCAGATCTGCTCCCTGGGAAAACGCTCTGCAGAGCCCCGAACTGTGCGGCCAGTTTGCTTGTCACTCCTTGCAAAGCAGTGATCTCATCCTTGCTGTCTCCAAACGTTCTATCTCCAGTGTAGGAGAGGGAGGAAGCAAGGGACAAGGGGAGATGGAAGCTACGAAAAGAAAGATCCCATTGTTAGAGGATTCTTATTTGTGTGTGTGCTTGCCAAGACAACAAGATTGGGTCTGATGACATGAACTCAAGGGTCAGTGGGGAGCTGTGCAAAAATTCCTGAACTCCTTGTGCTCATGATCCTTAGGAAAGGAAAAGCAACTTCCAGATGTGAGTGAGTCTTCTTTCAGCCATGCAGTCCCCTAAACCTAACAGATCAGATAGCCTGAAGACCGCTGCACCCATTTGCATGGCTGAGTAATTGCAATATTTGACTTGGAGGGAGAAATGCATCAAAATCCTAGACCCAGCCACCAAAGCACTTCAGGTGTGTTGATACTGAGTGAAAGTTGAAATAAATAGCAGGAATACGGTCATGAAAGACAGGCCAAATCCAGGACACACCCTTAAGCAAAAGTTGGGAGTGAACTGCAAAAGCCTAGGACTTTTGTACATCTTGCATGAACTGTATGCAGAGATCCAGCTGCTCTCTCCATCTAAAAGCAGAGGTAAGACTGAAAATATTCAAGTTCTGACATCTGTTGCCAGAAAGTCACATAAAAATGTCAGGTAAAAGCCCAGTTTTGGCACTAAATAACTCACTTCTGTGTCATCATCATTTAGGAAGGGATTTATTCTGAATTGAGATCAGTTGACACCCACTGAGGATGTGCCCACATCCATCAGGGTCTCAGGAAAAGCAGTACAGCTATCAGGGGAACTTCATGCTGATGGGGCTGCTAGAATGCACTGACATAGATACAGCGCCTGCAAAACCCAGCATCAGGGGTTGCACTCAGCAGGGAAAAAGCCAGCTCTTATTCCAGCTAATACTTGCTAGACACAGGGCTCATGGGCATCTGCCTTGGTGTGACTGCAATGGAGACTGCAGTGGAGAAACCAGGCCCCCCTCAGAGAAGCCTCTTGAAACCTCTACCTAACCTCAGAAACACAATTCACCTCATGTTTAGCATGAGTAGTACAGCTTCATAGCTTACAGCTGGGGCCAAGCCTCAGCCTTTGGCTAAGAGAAAGGAAAAAGGAATAGGAAAATTAAAAGGAAAATGGAAAAAAAAATAGAAAAGAAAAAAAAAGAAAAGGAAAAAAAGAAAAGCAAGCTAGAGGAAGAAAGAGAGAGAAAGAGGGAAGGAGAAGGAAAAAAAAAGGTGAGAGAAAGAGAAAAGAAAAAAGGAAAAAAAGAAGAAAAAAGGGGAAAAGATCTCTTTTTGCATAATTTAGTAAAGGGAAAAGCATTGGGTTGTTTGTTTATTGCTGGATTGTTGGGGTTTCTCTTTGTGGTGAAGCATTTTTCCACCAGCACTCTCGCAGCAGATGCCCCTGCCTCTGCACCGGGTGATCAGGTCCAAGCCACTTCTTTTCCGCTCAGCCCACCAGCACCTCGCTTCCTCGGCTCCCTCCCTTCCGAAGGTGTGATTGAATGAGTGCCTGTGAAGGCTGTAAGCACTTGCTAATTTGAGGTTTGTCTGGTCATAGTCTGGTGGGTCTGGTTTCCAATGCCTGTGGAGCCAAGCTGACGGTTAATGTGTACTCCCGGTTTTCCCCTCCTCCTCTCCAACTTTTTCCAGAGCCTGTTCCTCGCTGACATCCACCTCCCCACAGCCCCTCGATCCAATTCCCCCCCTTCGTTTTCTTAAATCGACCTGGTCTTTGTTGTACTAATTAGATTATCTCTGCCTGAGGGACACAGAGAGCAGCCCCAGAGAGCGCAGCCTGGAAAGACAGGACACATAATCCCCGTTATCAAGGGGGCTGTCATTTGGCATGTAGATCAACTAATTCTTTCAATACCATGGGAGCAATTGTACATCTTAATATTGATTTTCCTCCGAAGATATGATCTCCCGCATTCCTACATCAGTCTCGCTTGCCCTGGCTAAAAGACTCCATTTATTATAAGGTAATGCAACATGCATACACACACCTCCCAGCTTTTTGAATTGAAAAACAAGGAGGTGCTTTGTGGAGAGAGTGAAAGAGTGAGCAAACACCAAGAGGCAAGTTAACACAGCAATTCCAAGGAGGAAGGGGAATAAGCCAAACCTATTGCACTTTCACTTTGCATTACAAAGTAATTAATTCAGAGCTGACGGACATCAAAGGCTGAAACCAACCATGGGAGGTGGCATTAGCTATAAATCATATGCTAAAAGCAGTAATTCTTTTGAGTCGTGTTGCTACCATTCAGCAGCCAGTCTGTTAAATAAGTTGCTGCTTGTTTCTCTTGTTTATCCTTTCCATCCACCTCAGTATTAATTTCAAGAGATGCTATTAATATTTTGTGCTCCATACAAATCACCTCTAGCTAACTGCAAAAAAGGAGAAACACAACAATGGACAGACCTTCGCTTGAGATATCAAAATGCTGTAAATGATAATGAACAAACCAACTTGCAGAGGCACAGTCCCCTTTATCATGATGCCCCTTTCAAGGCTAACCATTGGTAACTGGATTCTCCAGGTATATATTTCTGTCAGGTTAGAGGACTTTTGCTGTTGGTGCACCAGAGAAGTTCTTAGCTTGAGGAGCTCTACATTAACCTCCTTGGAATGTACATCACTAGATAGCCTATGTTCAATTGCTTGCACATAACCTTCGTTTGTACCACATTACATTCACTTTGTGGCTCTTAAAAAGCAGGCTTGGATGATATAATTAATTTTCTATGCTCAGCCACACATACTAAAACCAAAGAAGAAAGAAATAATGCCCATGCAAAGGAAAAGGGAAAAATTCCTGCAGCTCCACAATCTTAACAGCTCTCTTGACTTACACCAGCTGAGGTCTATGCCTGTAGAGCCTGTTACTGCCACCTGTTAATACCATCCACAGAGCTGAACACATTTTATGCCAGACAGGAAACTTTATCTACAGCAGTGGGATCATGTCCTTCTCTTCCAAAAAGTGTCATAGGATCTCTCACTTCCTCCTTGGACAGCCACCAGAGCCAGAGAAAATAGGACTTGAGTCCAGTGTCTCAGCTGAAAGCAGCTCTCCAGCAGTGCAGAGCTTCCTGTAGAGCCTGTACAACTCTGCTAGCATCTAAGACAAATATACATCATGGCTTGAGGACCACCGTTTCGTTTAAGGTCTCCCTCTCCCTCAGTTACCTCCTCTGCTTTCTCCTCTAGCCTTTCCACTTCTGCTTTCCAAGTACCTGATATTTCCAGCTAAATGTTGGCCTTTTTCTTTTCCACAGTGCAAGAATCCAAGCATCTAAATTGTATTCAACATGTGACCAACACATGGACCTCTATAAATATATATAAAGAAAATCACAGACTTTCAGACTTGTGTGATGCAGAAGGGTGATAAATCAAGGAAACACTATGTCCACCACCACAACTCACAGACATTCACAAAAGGCAACTTCATAATGCCTTTGGAAATCAATTCTGGGACGGATTATCAATGGGGAAAGAAAAATCTTTGCAAACAAGATTGAAAAGTATCCTACCTGCCTGGCTCTTATGGTCAGCAGTGTGATGGAGATATGCTCCTGTCCTGAGACACATGAGGACTCCATGCTTTTGCAGCAGTGTACAGGACTGTTAGCAATTCACCCTGTAAAATAAGGGCATAACAGGTACATAGGGCAAAACAGATGCTCAAACCCCAAAGGACCTGCAAAAGCAGGGCCAGAGGAAGATGCAATCTTGATGGGAGAAGGAGATGTGAGGCCTTTCTCCCTGATGTAGACCACGAGTGCTGGATACTGCAATAAACTGACAATAAACTTCTACAAACTGTAGTTTCTTCCCTTTGGCTGAGTGAAAAGATGGAAAATACTTTATATATCACAGCAGTAACTCAGTTACAGTATTGAATGGAAAGCATCATTTTCAGAAGGGATTCCAGGAAAACCATCCCTGTGACTGAAGAGCGTGCTTAATGGGTGGCCTATATTTTACCCAGGAGTGATGAGAAAAGGGAAGGTAATGGAGAAGGGACCTTCTTGTCCTTTTTCCGATGACCATTTATTACTGACTCCAAAAGGGATGGAAATTTATAGGTATTACTGAGGAATTAAAGTGTGCAGGGTTTTCTGGGAGCCAGTCTCTTAGGAACTTATAGATGTGCAAGCACTGGGACCAGAGAGAACTGCTTTCCTATAGTTTTGCATCATGCAGCTGTGGAGTTTGGTGTCTAATAAACTGCAAAACTTGACTGAAAGGGTTCCTAATGTTGGAGGTGTGTGCACTTGTGAACTCTCTGGTGTCTATGAAGGGTTAAGTTCACCCTTTCCCTCAGTTGGGGCATGAATAGTTGTCTATCCTCTAATCAGATACATATTGCCATTAAATCTCCAGGGTTTAAACATTTCTGAGCTGTTTATTTCCTACTGTCCAATGATTTTGAAAATGATTTCTAAGGCAGCGATAACCATGCACGCACACCCCATACAATGGGCTCCATGAGGCTCCATGTACCACTTTCCTTTAGGATTTGGGCTGAAAATGAATTTTGCATAAGGAAGGGCAAGAGCAGCTGAAAGAGATTTTCAAGTTTCTTCTAGTTTGCTATATCTTATAAACTGACCCCATGCAGATATTTAAAGCTATTTTCACACATATTAAAAATGATGCCAAAAATCTCGGTGAAAATCCAGAATCATGACTCCAGGAACACTTCTGTTATGATGGGAAGTTCTTGATGTGCCTTTAATCTGCAGCTTAAACCTGCCCAATCCATATCAGGCTTGAGTGCCTCACCTATTTGGAAACTCCACAGAGTGCAGGGGCCCTAACTCCAGTCCTAGAAGCAATGATATTTCTGTGGGTGTGCTGCTGTGTCTGGCTGATTAGTGCTTGCAAGAGGATGCATTATTCTCATCTCTCTCCCCAGTGTGGTGAGGGTGATTTGGGGACCTCTATGTTGCCCTACACAGATACATCCCAAGTTTTCAGCTCCCCACCACAGTGCCTGGTGTCAGGCAATGTGCCAGGGAAGGTCCCTAGAGAGCTGCAGGGGGAAGACAGCTTTCCAGTACGCCTGCCAAGTTTGTGGTCCTAGCACAGCCCTGCCAAGGAGGGAAAACCTAAGGAAATATGTAACAGCACATTCTTCAGCATCTGCTTTCCCCTCTGAGGCTTGCACCTACCATGGCCCAGTGCCACACAGCCATCTTGGATGGGGACAAGCTGCACTGCATCTTTTGTAGGATCATGCACCTTAATGGCTCCTTTTCCTTTGCCACAACCCATTTTCCTGATCCATACCTCCATGGTGGGGTCAGGCCCAGGGATTACAACCCCAAAGGTTCCTACTACCTGCAAGGTAACCTGGATGCTAAGCTTACTGAAGCATCTTCAATAATACAAGCAGAAATCAAAATCCTACCAGCTACCCACAGGCAGTAGGGCAGAAGAACCAATTTCATACCATATGGGGGAAAGGACACAACAGCCCCACTCCACGGAGAGCTCCAGGGCTTATCTCCTGCTGGGAAGACAGTCTGGGATGTATTCTGTGCATCCGCCCTGCAGCAGAGGAATGCTATCGGCAAGGGATGGCTGCTATCAAGCCTGACACATTCAGCAAATTCTTTGGCTCTTGTCACCTACCCAATGGCTTTTCCTGGTCTTAACAGCCTGGGGACCAGAGAAGCAAGGGAGCAGCAGGCAGAGCTGGCCAGCATCATGGCTTTTCTCAGGTTGGCAGCCAGCACTAGTACTGTGTGTCTCTTTGGGAGGAGTTCTCCTGATAGGGTCATCAGTCCCATCAGGGTAGCAGAGAAGATGCTGGCCCAGATGAAGAACCGTTCTTTCATTCAGCTTCCTCCTTCTATCACATGGGCCATCTGGTCTTGGAGAAACAAATATCCTGTGCACCCCAAAATGCTGCTAGAACAAGCAAAACAAAACTCGACTCTAAGGCCAGAGTAAGGCTCAGAGGCAGACACAGCCCCAGGCGCTGTCCTTGTCACACTGGTAAAGCCAGGCTTGCTGCAAATCTCGTAACCTTTTCCTGCAAAATTCTGTCTGGGTTTTCATGTGTTCCAATGGATTTCTTCTAGGGGAATATCTGTTTCTGGCCAAATTTACAGCTATTGTGGGTAGAAAAAGTTTGAAGATGAATTCTTGCATATATCTATCAACAACAACTTTTTGTTCTATTCAAACTTGCCCCACAGAAATAATACACACTGCCCAAAAGATAGACCAAAACAGCTCCCATGAGGTGTCTAAAAGGTTATTCCCTTAATGCAAGAACATATTTGCAGCAGGTCAAGTGTATTAGGTACCTTACTCTTGGTTTCCTCTCCCAGACATGCTAGCTCACAACAAAGCATTCACTTTGCATTCAGAAGTTTGCCACATCCTTCACTAGAGAGAAACTCTCTGCAGAAGGAAGAAAAAAATCTCTGATATGTGGTTGCTTTTGTCTTTGATAATATGAATATTTCAGTGCAGATAACTTGATAACACAGCTTTCGGTAGGAAAACAAAGATTCTTTGAAACAGGATTTTGATAGGCTAAAAGGAATTAACAGGTCTGTAAGAATACTAATGGAGTAGTGGAAGGGACTCCCCCAGTACCCTTGGAGCATCACAAAAAAGGCAGGAACTCTCAGGAAAAAAGAAACAATTTAAAAAATAATCCATCCCCCCCTTAGGATAGGATTGCATTTATCCTGTCTCATATCACAAAGCAAAACCAAATACTAACAAAATGACATTCCAAAACACCATATAAATGCAAAAACTGTTCAACAGAGAAGGGGCAGAAGGCTGTCTTTTCTTAGACCCCAATTATGTGAGATAGCTCTGAACCAGGTCCACCAAAGAAAACAACAGTGTCAGAAAAGTATCTTCCACAACTGGCTCTTCTTAACAACCCCAATGCCTTTCCTTCCTCAGAGTGGAAATGAGTGGGAAAGCTGGGATCTCCAGGCTCTAGGGACCATCGTTTTGTCATCTCATCAATGTGTGTGGCCGCATCAAAAAGGTGCAGAAAACAAGGGATTTAAAATGTAGTAGCCCAAATTTAAAGGTGTAAATTGGATAGTTTTCCTGGAATCCCTTTCACTGAACAAGTCCATTCATACCCGTTTAATCAGGTTGCTATCCTCACATACTCTGATTTCTGTGCAGGAGGCTGAAGAGCTGGCAGCTCTGTGCTTTCCAATTGCCAAAGGACTAACCACCAAGTCACTCTGCTATTTCAGCTCCCTGACATTTCTTTTTCAGCATAAAAGGTTGTTGTCTCCTGCTTTGCAAAATGTGAGGATAGTCCTTATTCCTTTTGAGAAATTTAGCAGAGAAGATACATGGTGTATGTGTTACACTCTGTATGTACAGGGCAGCATTAAGACCTGCAATCTTTGGAGAAGCAGCTTGAAATGTGAGAGAATAAAACTCCAGATAGTGTTTGTAAACAGTGCTTTAAGTGAGGTCAGAGTTAAAACGAAGAAAAACATGGCAGGATAAGGCGGTATCTAGGGCAGGGGCTTATAAGGGTAGGACTTTCACATACTTGCACTGTGTAAAGCAGGGGTAAGCAGCCAGATTAGAGTATAAATTAGGGAAGAAAGTGATGGGATGTGGTGAAGAGCAGAGAAGCAGCTGAGCTCGGTAGTGAAAGGGGGAGAGTTAAAGTAAGGAAATAGACCTCTAAGCTTTGGAGTAAAAAGAATGAGGGAATTGCAGGGGAGGAGGAGCAAATGCATCAAGGAGGGATGTCAAGGAAGGAGAGAAATGCAGGCCACATAGAAGGAGGATCTGAAGTTTGCAGGTGCAGTGTTTTACCAAGTTGGTAAGCTAGAGTGCTTGGAAGAGGATGATATCGAGGGAGGAGCACATTGGATTGAAGAGCATTAATGCTTTGAAAACAGGAAGCTCACGAGTTCAATGGAAACATTATAAAATCCCATTTCTTACAATGAGTGTCTTGCATGCTAATACAAATGGCGCACAGATGTCTTCCAAGCTCTTCAATCCATACTTCTGGGTGAAAACATTCAATGATAAATCCATTGCTCCCAGAGACCTACCTGGTTTTGTGCCTAAGAAATTATTTCTAGAGTAATATGTTCATCTTCCCACACAGACAAAAAACATTTCAGCTCCTTTACATACCCAGAGCATGCCAAAATTAGCTATTCTAGTCAGTTGTAAAAGCACATTTCAGGATTTAATGCTATGTTTGGTGGATTGTTATAACCAGCACAGTATGCAAGCTTTTTCTTACACATACCAGTCAAAATTACCCCAAATAATAGTAAGGAATACAAGTGACACTGAATTACACCCTGAGAGACACTGTATCATCTCGGCCTGGTATACCTCAGTGGATTTTGATTCTTCTATGTGTTATATCCGGAGGTCAAGTGGGGGAGTGATTTAACATACCCAAGTTCCAAGTGTCAAACATCCGAAGCAGATTAATGATGTCTGCATAAAACTCCCCCTGATAAAATACTATGGCTCAGACCCCATTTCAAGTTGATTACAGGACAAAAGAAATCTCTCCTTTAATTCAAGCTTAAGCTGCCATTTTTTTTTTTTTTTCATATTCTTAGCAATAGAGCAGTGGATAAAACTTAGAAACACAGAGAGAGCCCTCTTCACTCCCTCTTGAATTGCATCAGGGCTGAAAGGAAATAAAAGCAGGAAACAAACTCTGCCTATTTCTGCCACAAAAGCTCAAAAGATTGCTCCCAGATCACACATAGAAAGTACATAATCATCTTGTGGGATGTCTAACGCCCACAAGCTGCTGTCCTGTGGGAATTATGGCTTTTCATGATTGCCCCTTCAGGATGCAAAAGGTTTGCTGTAGATACGGCGTTGGCCTGAGCCCTGGATCTTACCCTGCTTGTCCCACTGACCTGGAAAAGTAATTTTGCTACCCTTTGCCTTTGCTTTGGTTCAAATCCCCCATCATCTGCATTTGGCTCTCACCCTGCTCTCGTGCTGCCCAGGAAATTCTCTATGGCAGTCCTTGCAGTCAAGGGTAACTAAATCACAATTAGTCACCCTGATGCCAGTGGGGTAAATCTGATAGACAGTAGTTCATTACTCACATCTATTTATCTGGCTGAGGTAGTGCAAAGCCTATTTTTAAAATAAAGTAATAAAAATGTTGACAGAGGGCTGCTGATTTTGGAAGGAAAAAAAAAAAAATAATCAGGACTTTCCCAGACTGAAAACTGTTTAGGGCACTACTCTCATCCATCACTTTGTATGGCTCTGTGATAACTCTCTCCTTATGATTGCAAGTCACTCTCTATCAGCATACAGCGACAACTCTCTAGAAAGACACAAATAGAAGCAGGCACAAAGCTGCTTATTGGTAAATAAATCAAAGAGGAGGAATTGGGAGAAGGAAACAACACAAAGCTCTGTCAGAAGAGCAGAGATTTATGTGAGAAATTCACTGATGCTTCAGGCCACTGGTGCCATTTTCCAGGGTATGAATGGGTGGATCTTTTGCATACGTTTTCTGGGTTGACTTAAGTAAGTCTTGACAACTCTCTTTCCCTGGGGACTAGACTAAAAGTATTGTTTAGAAATCTAATATATGGTTTATTTACTCAATTTGTGCTGAGCACTACAGTTCCTTCAGGCCAGCTTCAGCAGTCCATTACTCCATTAATGCTCCATTACTGAAATTAGTGCTGTAATTGGAAGGAGGGAGGATGATGGGGAAGGGGACACTTTTTAAAGGAGCAGGTCCTGCTTAATCCCATCATGGAAGAAAGCATTAGAAAAAACTCAACTGCTCCCTGCCAAGCCCTTCCCTTAGGTAACAGGGTAGGGAAGAGAAATTTCTCTGTGGTGGATGACATGCAATAGATGTGCAGTGAACAGCCAGGTCTCCCCTCTGTTGGGTTAAAGCCATTCCCCCTTGTCCTGTCCCTACAGGCTCTTGTCCAAAGCCCCTCTCCAGGTTTCCTGTAGCCCCTTTAGGCACTGGAGCTGCTCTAAGGTCTCCTCTTAAGGAGCCTTCTCTTCTCCAGGCTGAACCAGCCCAGCTCTGTCAGCCTGGCTCCGGAGCAGAGCTGCTCCAGCCTTCACAGCATCTCCATGGTCTCCTCTGGACTCGCTCCAGCAGCTCCATGTCCCTCTTGTGTTGTTGCCCCAGAGCTGGATCAGGACTGCAGGGCGGGTCTCACCAGAGCACAGCAGAGTGGGAGCATCCCCTCCATGACCTTCTGCTCACGCACTGGGGGCTTCTGGGCTGTGAGCACACACTGAAGCCGGGTCACATTGATACTTAGATTTCATCCTCAGCTCCTGGTCTCTTGCATGGAGATGATGCTGTTCGTGGGTCTGCTACTTCAGTCTCTCCTCCCACGGTCCACTGCATAGACAGACTTCAGGTGGCTGTTTTACAGCTTTCAAAAACCTAAGAGAAAAGGCACAGTGCTAAGAAAGACAGCTTGACCATGGAGGTGAAGCATGAAGCTGAGCTTGGTTCCCACCGCAGGCCCTTCTTGAAGCCATGGTAGATGTAACTGTGTTTGAGGCCACAGAGATTCATTTCACTCCTTGGCTTCACTCATCCATCCCCCCAAATACTTTGCAGCATGAAGAAATTCAAAATCTGTGTGTAAATCACAGAGTTTGCAACAATTTTTCAATATTAATTGTAAGCTGATTACTGAGTAACAAATACCCTGTACAGTTATCCTAGATAACTGAAATATATACTGCAAATATACATATTTATTGGTTTAGTTAAATAGAAGACCTGTCAGAAGACCAGCAGAAGGGTAATACAATAGCCCTAGAGAGGTCATCCGCTAAAAGAGATTAAAGAATTTACAATAAGAAAAAAAGTCAGAGCTTTTAGCTGGGATGATGCAGCTTCCATTTCCCAGCCAGTGATTTGTTTTGCCAAGGCTGGAACTGGAAAGTCCCAAAGGAAACCAAGGACTTAAAAGATTTGCTCTATAGAGGTGAGTGACTATGAGGACAGGCCATAATTCTAACTGTGTTCACAGGGAGCAGAATAACACAGACTTTGCTGGAGGGGTCAAGATAGTAAAACTTAGCTATTACAGCACAGTAGGACTTAGGGTAAAGCACATGTCCCATCATTCTCCCATTTGGCTTTGTTCCTATCACACAAACTCAACAAGCTCTGGAAAAGCTGTTTGATTGCTGGGGTAAGCCACTGGTCTGGAAAGAAAGCCTGTGAGGTTTCCCCCACCGCCCAACCCCATCCCTGGCACTACCTGCACCTCAGTGAGAGCTCAGCTGTAGGCATGGGGTCCATCACAGCAGGAGAATGTAGAGGCTGAGGGAAGCCCCCACTGGAGAAACTGGATGTCTCCTCTCACAACAAAAGAGTCCTATTCTCATAGAAAAAAATCAACCTAAAAAGAAACAGAAGCAAACCTTTCATCTTACATGCTTATGAAAAAGACGATTAGCTCTTTCAGACCTTTGTGTTTTGAGGGCACCACCATATCCCTTCTAGGCTAGAGTGAAGATACTGCTCCTTCAGGCTGACTTGATCGGGGAGGCTTGTCCCCTTTCCCAGGCTGAGCCACAAGGACAGGATGAGAGTTTTTCTCTCCTTCCTTGCCCAAAATCTGAGCCACAAGTAAGAATGCAAAGGAGAGCTGCATCAACAAGAGTGAGCAGATGAGCTGTGGGGATGGCTGGAAAGCTCTCCACAGGATACATTGTCTGGGAGAGCCAAGGCACCCTGGTGTCACAGGTTGCTATCTCTCCAAGCAGCTGGCAGCATCTTGGAGACCCATGCATCCACCCTGCTACCAAGCCCTTGACTAAGAAATGCATCAGCATGTCAGGATGCTAAATACACTCCTACTGGTGAGTGCCACTGGAAGAGGACTCTTTTAGTAAGATGCAGATGGGCACTTCATCAAGGTGGAGACTGTCAGGATACAGGGGCTCATCCAGCTCCAACCCCTGCCATGTGCAGGGACACCTTCCACTAGAGCAGGCTGCTCCAAGCCCCATCCAACCTGGCCTTGAACACTGCCAGGGATGGGGCAGCCACAGCCTCTCTGGGCACCCTGTGCCAGTGCCTCAACACCCTCAGTCAAAAATAACATTACAAGAATAAAGAAGCCTCTATTCTCCATCTTTCTAACTTGCAAACCACCCTGGGTTTCTCAACAGGGGCTTCAAGAGCAAAGAGAAAACTGGGAGGGACAGGTGAATGCCCCCTCAAGAATTAAATCCCAATTAACACGCCATCAGTGACGAAGGATGCATTTTACGTAGTCGATTAAAAGACTCCCCCCTATTGATCTCTGCAGCTAATCATTGTCCTACCCCTGCTTAGGGAGTGCAGACACAAACCAACGATCTAAATTTATTGAGACTCCAGGCAATCAATAGGTCAGACTCCTGGAAAAGCATTATGCAGGAAGAATTTCTAAGTGACTCATCATGGGCTGGTGAGTCCCAGGTCTCCAGCAGGTCCCTGAAGCTGTTCCTTTCTCTGTCTGGATGGTTCATGCAAGGCCAGGGTTGCTCTGTGTATGCTCCTTGTCAAAGCCCAGACACACAGCCCGTGACAAAACAGCAGCCTTCGCCTCAGCATCACGGCGGGAGAGCTGGGTACCTGGAGGCAGCAGACAGCCTGCCATATGAGCCCTGCAGTTTTGATTTAAGCAAAACAAAAGTGAGTAGCTGTAATTTCACAGATGGGAGCAATTAATTAGCTAGGGAAAAATGTGGTCACTCTAATCGGGAGTGACTGAGGGAGCTTTTGATGCAAATGACCACTTGCAGCTGCTTCTCAGGTCAGTGAAAAACAATATACTGTGAGATGGAAAAATCAAACTGTGTATTAATTTGATAGCCTGAGACAGAGCAATATTTCTGGGCCCTGCCATGTGCCCAGGTGATCTGCCACTTCTGGAGTTTATAGTACGTGATAACAAGAGAATTGCACACTCCATTAAATCACCTGCACAACTGCTGCTCATATGACTGCAGCCAGAGGGTCAGAACTAAAGTACCTCCAAGCGACTGACCAGGGCACACTGATTGCCCAGGACTTGGAGGGAAGAGGTGAGAAAAGACAGGCTAAAAAACCCCAGCCTTGCCACATTTTAATCCGTCACCATCTCAGCTTAAATGCCTTGTGCAAGGCTGATGGTACAAACCAGCCTTTCCTCGTTCTTCAATTACACTGCTGCAAAGAGTGTCCTCTAGAGAGCTGCACCCTGGCCAGTATGGGTAATCAAAGGTGAGAAGTGGTCTTGGTCAGGAAGAACTTTTCCAAGTTGGCAAATCCAGACAAAGTGAGGAAATCTGGTGAAGTAACTATAAGAAGCAGCTACCCACTGCAAAGCCTGATTTCAAGGATGGTGAAGGAAGCACATTCTGATTTCTGTGCATGATGGTTTATATCTGGATTAAGGCTTTAAAAGAAATTGCCTGGGATCCATAGGAGTCTGGGATTTCAGCACATGAACATCACAAGGAACATTTCCACCTCTGACACAAACTAAGGGTGGTCCCTCCACCCTTCTGGGAAGAGCAGCCCTTTATCTACTTCAGCTAAGTTAAGTAGACTTAGGTCAAAACTCAGGTTACAGCAGGACTGGTCCCAAAAGAAAACCACTGGAAAGTCTCTTGCTGACTGCAGTAAGCTTTGGAGAAAGCTCTCATTAATGGGGCACAAATAACCTATCAATAAACTCATGTGCTTGAGATGGGAGAGTAAAGAGGGATGGAAGAGCCAGGTGGTGGTGTAGGCACTGTGGTGTTCTCTCCTTTTCTTCAACTATAAACACCTCCTCATACCAGGATTTGCACAAGAATTAGACATAAACCCAGCATATAAGATTTAAAGATGCACCATTTATAAGATGCACTTACAAACTGGTCAAGAAAACCATCTTGCTTTTCCTCCTTCAAGTAGAAGTCCTGTTTGTGGAGTAAATGAAGGAGGCATGGACATTTGCTTCCTCAATAATCTCCACAAGCAACAGTCTCACAGTGATAAGGAATGTGGGAGACATAGCAGCCTGGTGTGAAAATACATGGCAGGAGATTTAGAAAGAGAAAGAAAATCTCTAAGCAAGTTACATGTTATTTCCGTTCTCATCCAGCAGGCAAGGAAATGCAGCGGCACTATTGCTGCAGAGTGTCTTCCTAGTGCCCGTCTGGTGAAGCGGCATCCCATGACAAACATCTTTGGGAGCAAGCATACAGACAGAAAAGGGGTAAAAAGATGGGGAATAGGCAGGGTCATTTTAATTTAGATTACTGAATGACGCAAGAAAGGTGCCTGGGGGAGAAGTCCTCAGAGAAAATGGTAAATCTTTATATTACATGACATTAATTACACTTTTACTGGGAGCTAACCCTATTACAGCCTTGTGTATGGCTACAGAAGATGGTGTGTTGTCTTTCCCAACAAAGAGCTGAGTTGCAGGAGGCCTAGGGGCCCAGCCATGAATTTTACTGCACTCCATGTAGCAGCTCATAAAGCCTGCTTAATGCACTTCTTTGCAAGTACTTTTCTTTGAGACTTTTACCAGATTAGAGCCATGGGGAGGAGCAGAATTCTTAGTCTTTAATGCAAGGTCCTTTAACATGGGCTGTAAATGAGATGTGGTTTCCTTAGATTGGAAAAGCATTGCAACACCAGTGGTGTAGGGTGTCCTGACAAGCGCTATCACTTGTGCTGCCTTATCCTCCAGCATAAGACCTTGGAGCACAGAGCCCAGCATAGCTATGGGATGTAATCCTCAGCCTGCTTTCACAAAAGTGGCAGAAGTTAGTTCTTCAGTGTGCTGGATCACTGGGAGACCAGCAATGACTACCATAGACTCAGGCAACAATGGACAGCAGAAGAGGTTCAGGGCTGGAGCAACATTGCTGGAGTTTTGTTGGAAGCAGTAAACATCAGAGAAATAGAAAGACAAAAACCAAAAGAAGACTAAAGGGCAAGAAAAGTGTTAGCCAGGCTCTGAGAGATTACCATAAGAAATTATTTGTGCCAACCACTATTATGTAAGAGCTTCAGACTGTGGACAGCAGAAACACCATCTCATTTGTTCTCCGTTTCCCTCCGGACAGTAGGGCTTGGCCAACACATAATTGCATCAGATTTCTTCTCTACAAATCTCTTACAAATCCCCTGGGTGCAACTGTGCTTGGGGCAAAAGGTGTAACAGGGATACCAAGCAAGGTGCTCAACAGCAAGATCCAAACAGACCAAAAGCAGACAGGAATACAAATGTCTTAACAGAGACCTTGAGGTGCCCAAAATTTATTCTGGTGCTGAGTGATTGCAAGCCTCTTTCTCAACTATAGCTGAAGGTGACACTGATGAATTGGAGATCAACTAACCCACAGAGGTTCTGGGTGCCAGCAAGAGTGTGAGAGCAGCTTTAGGAGGACTAGAACAAACCACAGATTTAGGCTGGTCCCTCACATGGATTGCAATTTGTAGGAGCCACTTTTCAACAGCAACTGAAACAGGCTCTCCCAAGAGCCATGAGCAGGGATATGTGCAGGCAAACCACCTCATGCAGCACCTGAGGGGCACAGCCTGCAGCTGGCATGCCAAAAATGCTCTTTTAGAACAACAGATGGATGGAAGAATAAAAATCAGCCAGTTGGTACCAGAGAGACAGTGAGTGGATCTTCCAGATCCGTCTGGGCTGGGGACTACCTGCACACTGTAGAGGTAACCCTTGCTGGAAGCTACTGCAACCCCTCCTCTACCAACTGAACTTCATAGGGGACTTCTGTAATCACAGGCTTCCTTCACTAAGCTCACCCTCTGATTTTGCTGGAACTGCATGAATGGTGACACAAAACATTGGGTCAGTATCTTCTGACCAGCTGAGAGCAACAGCTAGTAACAGGAAAATACATTCTCCTGTAGACTTAGCTAGATTTGAAAGCAAATCTTCCCATAAGCTCATATTGCAATTATACTTACATCCATGTACACTGCATTAGTAGTGGATTTCTCCTCATGCACTGCAGACACCCCATGCTGGTTGCTCAGCAGTGCAGCAAACTAATGCCATGGCAGACTCTTCCAAAAATAACTTTCTGCCTGCTTTGTGTGCTTGCATGTCCAGTTGCTGAGCAGTAATCAGTGCAAGCACACGTACATGAGGCATGCAACCTGTGTACAGCACTAGCTTCAAATGAGGACTTTGGTTGAACACATGAAACACATCCTGATATGAAATACCACCCAGCAGTATATGCAAGTCTTTGTGTAGCAAAACTTCAGCAATCATTTTAGGGACCAGACTGCCGTGGCTGAAAATGAAAATACTTCCCATATGGGAAAAAATAATGATTCAGAAAGGACACAGCTATGCCACAATATTCTTTGAAGGTTATACTGTATTCCTGACCCTGATACTACCATTTTGGTGTCAAAGGAATAGCTAGATAGTACTTTTCTTCAATAATCCATGATATTTTTCTCCTAAGCCAGTTCTCCAAAGAGAAGGTACTTGAGCAGCAGGACCCCCAGTGCTACGTGACCCCAAACTCACTTTACATACCATTTCCTAGGCACCTTTGAAAGTTCTCCCAGTTTGGCTCAACATTTTTATCTGTGATATTCAACTTAAAAGAGAGCATCAGCGCAGCAAACGGCCTATTTAGCTACAAATATATGTCTCATATTCGGGCTCCTTCAATGTGTGTGCCCTTGGCAAGGCTATGGCAGGGCTAGGACCTTCATAGGTTGTCTGTGTAGCAAGATCTGTTCATCTTCTCCCAGGGAGACTCCCGGTGATGTCTCTCCCCTCTCTGGGACTGTCTGCTTTCACAAAACTTGCAGGAACAGCTTACCTCTGAGGCAGGCTCATGAGCACTTACTACCTGCTTGAGCAGGGGCAGGTAAACCACAATCGCTTCATCCCCTCTTCCTAGAAAAATGGTGGAGAAAAATCCCAAACACATGAGCAGGAGAAACATGAAATGACCAAATGCAGCAGGAGAAAAAATGCTTTAGGAAGGGGAAGAACAGCACAGGGAAGGCTCAGACTCCTCAACTAGAGAGAAGGTGAGCTACTACCTCCCAGTTTTATTCCCCTACCTTTCCCATCCCAGCCTGCCCAGCAGATGATCGCTCATGCAACCTGCCTTGGTGAGCTGTAAGTTGAATGCTCCCATGACGGGATTCACCACTCCTTAAGGGGGTAAGGAGGTTGTGAACCCCCAGTGCCACCACTGAGCAGGTTACCAAGGTTGTGTTGTTCTTTTCTCTTGCTTCCCAGTTCCTGAAGGGATCCCTGGAAGCAGAAGGACGAGAGGAAAAAAAGGAAAGGGAAGAGAGGGGAGAGGCTGTTGGGGGAGGAGGAGCAGAAGGGAGTTATGCTCACAGCTTTTCACAGCTGAAAACAGACCCCACTGCTGGTAATGTGAGAGGGCTGGAGCAGGCGCCAAATGGATAAGGCTGTAGACAGTGGGACCAGAGCGCTGATACTTGCCAGTACCTGCAGATAGGAGACAAATAATTGGCACATGTTAAGAAACATAAAAAAAAAAAAAAAAAAAATAGGGGGAGAAAAAAAAAAAAGAAAGAAAGAAAGAAAGAAAAAAAATAGGGGGGAAAAAAAGGGAGAGCACGATAGAGACAGTTGTTAGATGTCCGTATTTGCTAAATGTGTCTGGCAGGAGCCCCTGCAAGGAATTTAATCAGCAAGAGTTGTTTAAACTGGGCTTAGAAAACAAGCCCTGCGCTGCTAGTAATGAACTTCATATCATCTGCAACTCCTGTTTGCTGACGACATTCAATTTGTTAATTCTGCAGCTGGTGATAGGGGTCAGATATGAAAGTGACGATTGTTTTTTGACGTTCCAACCCCTGCTCACA
Organism: Bolborhynchus lineola; assembly: GCA_025448015.1. NCBI lineage: Eukaryota > Metazoa > Chordata > Aves > Psittaciformes > Psittacidae > Bolborhynchus > Bolborhynchus lineola. Next base: position 32,866 of record JAOEHX010033053.1, on the reverse strand, counting down.
TCTTTCTAATTAATCCTTTTAGGAGCCACCAGCACATCAAGAGAAGTGTGGGGAGGGAGGGTGGAGGAAGAGAGATGTTTTTTCCACGCCTGCCCTTGCAGCATCTCGCCTCCCACTGTAGTGGGAAGGCAGCACAAGGGCATTCCTGCTACTTGGTCCTGTGAGTATGAGGCTTTTCACATTGTCTTAGAAAACTTAAATGTTAGAAAAGTATGTATTAAAGAAAAAAAAAAAAAAAAGAAAGAAGAAAATAAAGACCACCTTCCCACCTAAAATAGCTCGATTTTAAATCTGGTGGGTATTTCATATGAACTATCTGCATGGGGAATGAGATAGGTGGTAGAACTGGTGGTGGGGTATGAAGCCATCTTCACTGGGTTACCCTGCTGATATGGGGCTGGGGACATCTCCCAGGGACTGTTTTTAACAGCTGACAGTGACAGTGTATGAGGAGATTTTAAGTCAGGACCCTGAACTTCTTACTCAGGAAGTTATTTAGGGTGCTGAAGCTACGCATGCCTTGGAAAGGACCAGCCAGAGCACAGCGAGCACATGTGTAGAAGGACAGCACCATCAAATAAAAACAACAACCCATGAAAACCACAGAGGGCTGGGAGATGCCCCAAGGTGTTCTTGACCAAATGAAGTCTTGAAGCAGAGATATGTCTCTGAAGCCTCTTCCAGTTGGCATGAAAACTGTTCATGCTGTTTCTTGCGTTCTGCTTGTGGTACCAAGCTCATCCCAGGTTCATCTGGTCCCTGTTGGATTCTGCTGCAGGTCTCTGGTCATGCTGGCAGTGGGAGGCAGATGGTCACCAAAGCTGGTCCCAGTTCACAGTAGATTTTGGCACAGTGCCCTACAGTAGAACTTTAATCTAGATGTAGCACAGTGAGATCTGTGTCCATTTGCAGAGGCTGGATGAAAAGGCCTTGCTCCTGTGGGAGTGCTGGCACAGCCAAGGATGCACATCTGCCCATGTGCTCTGTCCTAATGGGACCTGACGCTGTACATTTGACTCTAGTGCAGTGGCCCCAATTCCCCTCAAGCAAATGGAGAGCTACCAGCTCATTCTAGCTGGGTATCTGCTGGACCCTGTTTTGTCTGTGGCCAAAAAATGCACCCACTTGCTTACATGCTGTCAGTGCTCCAGTTTTCCTACAGAAGAAGTTTTCACTCAACTCACTTTACTAATCAACAAGTACTGCCGTGGCCTTATAAGGGTTTATCCATCCAATATAAACTTACAGTAGCTGATGTTGTGAATTGAAGTCAAAGCAACCACCATAAATATTTATCTATTTTTTTTTAATAGACATTATTAGTATGAATTGATTTCACATAGAATCATTTAGGTTGGAAAAGACCTTTATGATCGTCAAGAGTAAAGAGTTAACATAGCACTGACAAGTCCCTAAGTACCATGTCAACAACAGAATGTCTATTGCTCTTTAACTCCAGACTCCAAAAATCAGCAAAACAGAGGCTCAGTTCTGCTCTTGGCATGTCTGGAACAACACTAGCATCAATTGAATTAGCTCAGTTTTACAACAGCAGGCTTGTGAGCAAGCCTTGCCCCTACAGTGTCTCTTCGGTTTGTTCTAAATTTTGTGCAGAAAAGCTAGGAAAAACACTAGGGCAGGAAGAGAACTGAATGCTGCAATCAACTTGATGAGTCATATAAAAAAAGTAACAGCAAAATAGAAGTACTGAGTGGCACTCACCCAAAAAGGGCATTATGGATGATCACACTCTGCGATTACCACCCAGGACAATAAGACTGACCAGCTCCCTTGAGGTTTAATGTTCAAATGGTGAGTGCCCAGCAGGCATTCAATGAGACATCAGATCTCATGAAGTTGATTTTAGCAGCACCCTCCAACATGGAGACACCCCAAAGTTCATTGTTAGACATTTGAAATCTCAAATTGAAAGCCTTTCAAGTACCATCATGCAGTCATCTGCACAGCTAGCAGATGTAAAACCAGATGCCACATCCAAGTTGGAACAGAAAACTGTTATTTCCCTATCCTTGATCAAAAATTGTTCTTTGACTTCTCTCATTTGGTTGGTTGACTCCTGGCTGAATTATAAAATAGAGAAGAGCACCGAAGACTGACATCAGCATAAAGAACTCTGCTGAAAAACATGCACACTAAAATTTACCTAATTAATAAAATTATAGCAAACAAGAACCACACGATCTGCAAAGATATTGTTAGAGGTGGAGGTATCTTCCCACGGGAGCATCACTACCTGCCACTAGCAGGTAGCTCACTACTGAAGCCTGCTGGTAAAGGAAGAAGAGTATTGGAGGGCTGCCTGAGGTGCTTTTTTAGACACCAGCCCCACAAAAGAACAAGACCTCTGCTACATCTGCTGTTGATTAAGGAAGAATAACCAGAAGGAGGAAGCAGCACTGGGACAGCAGCAATGCAACAGATTTTCCCCATCCAATAAGCAGGAGGCAAGAACATGATTAAAAATGACAGAATTTCTCAGGCTGTAACTACCTGCACTGTTGTCAATAGGCTTTTGCCTATTGCATTTGTGAACAGGAGCATGGCTTTCCCTCACACCACATTCACAGGCTTAACTTAGGTTAACAAAACCCTGTTGGCTCTGATCATCTCTGCCAGCAGCAGCAGTGCAAATAGGGGCGAGTGGCTCATGGTATCCACTCTGCTTAGCCAGAAGCACAAAGCACTCAGTGAAAGACATTATTGTTGCCAGTGTTTATGTTCAGCTTCAGCACGTCCTAGCCATTTTATTCTCTGCATGGCCAAGTCTCATGGGTACCCTGTCACGTAAAAGACACACTGTTTATTATTCAAGCGTTAACAAAGTACTTGAGTGGGAAAGTAATTTGTTTTCATGGGAGAAGAAAACCACAACCAAATCAGGTATGGCAAGAATCAGCAGCTCTAACAGCATCAAGGGTATCTTCTACTGCTCAAACCCACTGTAGCGGTGTCCATGTACATGGCTTGTACAGGCTCCAGCTGTCTCTCAAACCATGGCTTCTCACTTGCCACACCATTTTGCTCATTCTGCCATTCTGGCAAGCTATTTATTTGATTGGATTTTATTGAATCATCACATGTAAGGTTATAAATTCTATTTTAGGGCAATTATTCTGATTTTCTCAGGGGGGAAAAAGCCTTCACATCAACCCAGAACGCATGCCTAACACCACCCATTTTCGCCCTATTTTCCTCAATATTTTCATTTTTCTTACCAGACATGTCTCTTGCCACAATATGAGGTTCAGATAAATGAGAAAATATGTATTTTAAAGAAGCAAACCCTCTCTCTGAGACACATACACAAAGGAAAAGCCAAGTATTTGTAGATATAAAACAGCTAAAAGGAGTGAAGTCAATAAGGACAGTGCTTAAGAAATCAGTATTCCCAGACAGGCAATGCCAAAATGGTAATTCTCACAGAGCTGCCTGGAAAACTATAAGCAGGAGGTAAGTGTCCAAATAACTGTATTGCACTGCTCTCGCTCTGTGAGGGAAGCGAGTGCATACGGAATGATGTGCTCACAAAATGGTCTTCATCTTCCACAGCCCTTCAGGGCTCTATGGAAAGGGTGTAGGTGGTCCAAAGGGACATAATTACAAATAAAGGAATGAAGTTGAGCACAGTAAAATTTCACTGTTTATCAGGACAAAATTCCCAAGCAATGAGACATGGCTGACGTGAGGAACAATGTCCTTAAGGAATCAATGGGAACCCCATTAAAGGTTACATTAGATAAAGTAGTCTGTGCTACAACTTGGAAAGAAAATGTTTCCACTGATTTCTTCTACAGAGCAAGTGGCAGAATGTCCATTGAGCAGCAAACTTACAAAAATGTCTTTAGGTCTCCAGCTTGTTTAGGTTATTGCTTGGAGAGCAATGCAGAAGAATTAGATTGTGTTAAAAGAGAATTATTCAGCATGCAAGTCTTGGGCACTTTGGAACAATGTTATCCTTTTGCCTTTAGAGTGTAGACCCTACAATTAATCATTTATATCTTCCCTGTCCTGTTGCTTCAGACTTGGAGGGGCTTTCAGGATGCTACTGCAGTACAAGCAGTCAAGAGCAGGTTGTCAGAGGTGGTACATTCCTGGTTTGTATACTATTTTACTTGTACAGGTCACTTCTATTCGGGTGCCTAGCCATGGACAAAGAAGTCTACTTTTAGACATGTTCTTCCAAAACATTAGCATTTATTATAATATGTATAATAAGTACATAAATAATTTATTGGGTGTATATTTATATACATGTATATACATAAAAAACCCTCCTTGATGTTTCCAATATGAATTTAGACATGTCCTTCCCAAGCAACACACCACTCCCATGGACACTGCAGACCTGCTTCTGAAGTGAGAGCATTTCCCATCTCCTAGAAGTGACAGGACCCATACTGAAGACCATCGCAAGTTTGTTTTTTTTTCCCTCTCAGCATAAGAATGCCCAAAGAGTTTGGGAGGCTACAGTTGAACACAGGAGAGGGAGAATAAGGACAAGTATATGAAGCTACCCACTGAGCTATCTAGACCCATGTTGAGTAATCTGAATGAAAGCAGCTTGATTTAAAAATAAACACAGGAAAATCAGACCCTTCCAGTGAAAAGACTACTTAAGGCACACTACTTAGGAACAGCAGATTAAAGGAATAGCTAAATCAGCCTTTTAGCTGTTTGTAATATGTTACAGGGCAATGAAAAAGCCTTCATTGTCACTGTTAGCAATCACCTACACCAGGGCCTGAACATGTTAGAGAGACAGACCCGGCTGCCCAAATGCTGTTAAAAATCTCCATAATTAACATTATTAATAGATATCAGTATTCAATACTAAGATTTTAATAGCACTGCACAGAGACCAACTCTATTATTTATAGAGATCAATTTCCAACTTGGAACCAAAAAGTTACCCACACATGTGAGAAATAGGGAAAACAGAGATATAGCTTGAAACAATACTGCTATTGTGCACCATCATGGATGCAAGATGAGTGCCCTTCTCTCCTCCTATAGTGAGAGGTTTGATCTGTGTCCCACAGGCTGAAAAAGGAGGAGTGATGCATGGACCAGCAGGCTCAACTCTCTCACCAGGAAGTGCCAATGCATTTTGCATTAGCACTTCGTGCAAGGAGACCCTGAGTTCCAGCACCAATGGGGCCCGGGGAGTGTGAAAAACCTCCAGAATATGCTTTATCACAGCCTGACAGATAACTTGCCATAAAGCCCAAAGAGAGTCATACCATCCAGGACGTAATATCCCATGTTATAATTCAGTCGTCAAAAGAATGAGTTGCTACTCACAGGTTATGTACCCAATCCTTGAAACTACTAATGAAAAGGATTGAAACTTTGCTTCTCAAAACCTATAGTCTAAATTTCCATGAAATCCAGCTAGTTCAACTCTCTCTGAACAGCACAGGTGGTTTGGAAAACAGAAAAAAGGATGAGCACATGAGCACACTAAATACTTTCATTCTATGGGGTTCACTTTGTAAAAGTATCAGGTAAGGAGAGGAAAGCAGAGAGAAATGCTTTAAAATCCAAATACTTACTTTAAAACATGACAGGGTTAACACCAAGGAGATTATTTTATCCCCCAAGGGCAAGTCCAAGGTGCCCTGAGTGAGCAGCAGCTGAGGACAAGGCTAAAGTAGTAGGTTTCTCCTTAAAAAAATGCAGATCGAGGAGCAAAATATAGACTGAGCAGTAAGCTGCTCTTCTTGAAATACAACCTTCTATAAGGAAAAAGGAGCCTTTGACTGGTATAGCCCAATACAATCCCTTCAAGCCAACCTGGGGAAAGGATTCAGCTGCTGCTGAACCATTTACCTGCACCTGCAAGCTTGATGAGGAATGATGTTGGCTTTGCTGGCAACAGTTAACATCTTGGTATTTAAAACTGCCATTGAAATCCCAGCACACAAGCCCAGGGAGGCAGTAGCAAGTTTCATAGGCTGCTTTTTCAGAACAATACCATGTCCTGGGGGCAGGTTTTATGATTTCTCCTTAAAAAAAAAAGATCAAATTCATTACTTGAAGTTGGAAAGAAAATTGATTAGCTGCAAAATTTTAAGTGCAAATATCCAGAGGGAGACAGAGAATCCAAGGGAATGAGGGTAAGTGGAGGCTCTGGCCTTCTGTCCCTTGTCATGGAAGAATTTGAAGCCCTCTATAGCCTGTCAAAAGAAGGTCCTGGTGCAAATGACCTTGTTTCCCCTCTTGATCCTTCCCCAGCTTGAAGGTGCTGCATCTCAAACACTAACTTTGAGCATGGACAAGAGGGAATGAGTTTAAACTTAAACAGGAGGGGTTCAGGTTAGATATAACAAAGAGGTTCTTTACTGTGAGGGTGGTGAGGCACTGGCACAGAACACCCAAGGAAGTAGTAAATCCTCCATTCCTGGCAGTGTTTGAGACCAGGTTGGACAGAGTCTTGTGTTACATGGTCTGGAGTGACCATGGGAGTTGGAACTAGGTCATTTTACAGTCCTTTCTGACCCAAACTGTTCTATGATTCTGTGATTTCATGGGTCCCAAACTCTAAGCCCTTCCAAATTCCCCTCGCCCAACTGGGACAATTTCTGCAATCCACTCTCATGATTTTGCACTATTCAAACCTGCCCCTCTACCTCCAATCCTTTCAAAAGCTCCATCTCAGAATCTGTTTTCATCTCATTGCAATAGAGCTACAGTAAAGGCTTGTGAAATATTGGCCTAAAGCACATTTCCTCACCTTGTTCTGCAGATTGCAAATACTAGACTTTTCTTCATGGGGCCTTTACTTTCAAGTTTCTAAAAGAAATGATGGACAGGCAGACACCACCATTCTGCGGACAGTACAATGCAGACAGCCAGGGATGCTGCATCCATTTCCTCCCAGTTTTTGTTTCCCACTGGTGGGAATGCCCAAGATCACTTAAGATAGTACAGCATCCAAGTCTCTGTCTTAGACTGTTAGTGCCCACTGCTTGAAATTCGTATTCAGATGCCCAAGCTTAATCTAACAAGGAGAGAGTCATTTTAGCTGATGACCTTTTTGCCATTTATAAGTGAAGAAACCCACCCCAAAAAAAAGGGTTTTCCGATAAATACACCAGTCTCCATTCAAAGTGGTAACCTTTTTCCAGGTCAGTCTTCCTTTTCTGCTACCAAACTATTGGTCTCAGCCTTTTATTCAGCACTGCAGGTTTCCTATTTGTAACATAGGAAAATTATCCTTCAAAAGTTAATTCGGTAGGACCACAATATGGGACTTGCTGTTCCAAAATAACACGAATAAAACATTTCTTCTTTTCTCAAATTACCATGCCTAAAAAAAATAATTCAGAAAAAAAATCAACTTTATCTTCCTGAAATGTCACATTTGCTTTGTGCCCTTCAGAATCCATTGATTTTTTTCTCTCTTCTTCCCCTGGAGTAGTTGCCCAAACCTTTTCTGCCCATCCACACTTTCTCCACCAGAAGCTACAGAAGTATACAACATCAGTGTGTGTCAGAGGTGTTAACCTAAAGAGACAATATTAATGAAATACATAGATCTGTCTGCACAGACTCTTTTATCCTTGCTCATTTGCACTTTTCAGAAGGCAAGGACCACAGGAGGGATTTTCACAATGGTCTTGTTTCAGATAGTATGAAGAAAATCCTTGGTCCTTTCTGTGTGCTTGGAAGCCTATAGTAATCATATTAATCTGGGGTCCTTATTGCTGGTTAATGGAATTCTTTTAATATTGACCCAAGTTTCTAGTAAATAGATTTGCATTGATCTGTTGATGTATAGAGCTCAAGTAAGTCTATCTATGTGTAAGCAAATTAAAAACCTTAAGCCTATATCAGCCCAACTGTATAATCCCATGCTGAAAAATTGATCCTCTGATACTCTCCTGGGGACTTTTTCTTTCTTTTTAGGTAAAGAAACACCTTCAATTTTTTTTGTCAGAAAAAAGAAGATCAGCATAATATTTGAGATAGACAGATTTCACACCCATGAAAATCCAGTTCAAAGCCACCAGAGTAAGTCTTTTTAACAAGAAACTGCACCTTGTATTGGGTAACACAGCACTGATACTTCACCAGTTGGAATGAATATACAACTGTGTTGCTACAGCATCACTCATCCTTGCTTTCCTGCCTGAGCACAGAGTTTGATAGTTTTGAAAGAAGAGGCTACCAGAGCCTTGCTGGAATGGCAGCAATCACCAAATTCAACACCAGCCTCACCCCAACCATTCTCCTTTGAAGTCAAGTGGTCTCAGTGTGCCCCAAAGAAGAGAGATGGCTTAAGTTTTATTTCCATAACAAATGAGACTAAAATAATTGCTCAGTTTCACACACATGTTGACCCTCCAGCACATCTGCACTCAATGTAATTGTCTAACACATACACTACTAGCACAAAGCTAGAAAAAATACCATTATATCCAACATGCATGACTGCATATAAAGATCAACCCACATTTTGGCAAACCAGACAGAGCACCTATAATTTGGAGGTCATCTTTGTGTTACCCACTCAGTACATGCACATACCTCTGTTGTATACTTATAGTCTGTGAGCAGATAAAACACAGAAGCCTGGCAAAACCAGTGGCCAGGTTGGCAGAGCTTGTGCAATGGGGATGGAGGATGAGCAATATCTCAACCTTACTGGGTGGGAAGGCAGCACAATTTTGCTGTGCAGAAAGCCACCTTATTAGAAATACTAATTATCATCAAACACAGACCAACAACCTTTAAAACCTCCCCATTGCAAGCATGAACTACAAATTCACAAATTGAAGCAGGTTTTGGAGGATGTGAAGATATTCTGACTGAAAGATCCCTATCTCCAATACTTACGTGTGTATTTCCATCACTTGCTGATCAATATTCAGATTCATTTAAAACCACCTATCAGCAGAAATAGCACTTTTTTAGTTACCATATGCATCCCTGCCTTTATTTCCAAGAAGTGTTTTTACACCTTACTCTGCAGATTTGCACTGCTAAGCTGAGACTCAGCAGGACTGATAGCTAGCCTCTCTTCTGTGAGTGCAACAGCTCTGCTGGAGGAGCTTCAGATGCAAGGTCAGGGGTGGTGCTTGTCTGGTGGGGTTTTCCACATGCTTTAGCAAAACCAGCACAATACCTTGCTTTCATAACAAAGTTGTACACTTCTAATGATGTCTCAACACACACACACACGTGGTTATAAAGTGCTACAATCATTTTCCTGCAGGTCAGCTTTATGAACTTGCTTTGGGGTGACAAGTGAAAGCCTCCAAATCACCATCAGACCTAAACAGTTAGCACAACAAGCATAGCCCATCCCTGCACCATAGCAAACCCACTACCGGCTGGGAGCTCAATGCTGTGTTATGGCTGACTTAAAAAGCAGTGGAAATTTAAAGGGGTACTAAAGAACGCACATCAGCATTGGTTTTTAAAACCAGTCTTATTACAAAAGCAGTAAAGTTATGGCTGCACAGAGCAAAAGAGCCCCACTATGTTTACCTGCAGGACCTCCAGGGAGCATAGGACACAACCAACCTCTCATCTTCTAGGTGGAGGAGCAAACAGATATAAAGGGGGAGTAACATGCCCTGACCCCTCAAGCAAGGCCAGGGGCTGCAATGGCTGCTTGTGCCAGTGCTGGTTGTGCCATTTTCCTGAGTCCTGCCTACCTCAGCCCTCTGCCACAGCCCAAACTGGAAGGTGACCTGCAGGAAACTCAAAACAAGCCGTTGCTGTTTTGCGTCAGCTCAGAAAACCACAACAGGGCCAGGCAGGGAGCAGGGAAAAGCTGGAGAGGAAGTCAAGGAAATTCACTTCGGCAGAAAATAGCAAAGCCTTTTTCTGAATGTTAACTATCTAATTTAATGAAGTCTAGAGATCAGTAGAGACAATTGTCACTGCCAGGTTTGATGCATATCATAGCTCTCAAGTACAAGTCAGCAAACGCACCTAACATACAAAGGGGAAAACAAAAACAAGGCAAAGATTTGACCCTTTGCTCTCATGATCCTTTAAGAAGAAAGATCACCTTTCAAAACTATGGAGGAAAAAAAAGCCTTCCCAGTCAGAACAAGTCAGGAAGGAAAAGGAGAGGGAAATCACAAGGCAAAAGAGAACAGAACTGTCATTTCTCTTTGTCAGCCTGTGGTGCCTTTAGGGATGTCAGCAGGAGCCCTTATGGGCTGAAAACCCCATGTAGGCTGGGAAATTAAGGAAGAATTCTGTCATCCCTATCAGGGAGCAGGCTTGCACTTTCCCCTTGCAGGCAACTAAGTCTGCTGTGCCTTCGTGGCAGTTCTCTTCTCCCCGGGACATGCTGCTCCCATGCTGGAGGGATCCCCATAACCTCAGCTCCATCACTCCCTTCAGTGCATCCTTCATCAGGTATATGGTGAAGGAGATATTTTTCATCTCTGGTAAGCATACACGAAGTCCAAACCTCTGTGCATCGAAGGCATAGCTAAGCAAACTAGTACAGCCTGATTTCTTTCAAGCAGGTTTTTCCATAGTGATTTTCAATGGATGAAATTTTTAAGAATCATTCTGGTCACCACACTGGAAATTCATTTTCATCTCCATCTCATTTTTCAAAAGAAAGGGCAAAAAGTTGGAGTTTTGACTTCACCCTGCAAATTCAACACAGACTTCTTCAGCAGCCTCTGCTCTTAGGTCTGTAGGTACCAATGCTGCACACCATGAGGACTTGGAAAGTTTGGGATTACCCACCACTTACTTTCCTGTGTGTGTTTTTGGTGACCATAACATACATCTCCCACACAGGTTCCTGTGTTACTGTCTACAAAGACTAATGCAGCTTGATGGGAAGGTACCAAACGCTTTCTGGGTGCCCTGAACCTGCTGCAGGCATCTGGGCATGGAGAGAAGGCAGTCCAAGAGCCCGGTTTTAAAAATTGCTTCCAGACCACTTGGGTGTAATATCAGGGCACTCTGCCAGCTTCATCACTGAAGAGAAGACAAGATTTACTCAGGAGTCTAACATAGATTCCCCAAAATACAACACAAGTTACAAAGATGGACAAACAACATTGTTTGGATTATAATGATTTTATTTCCCAGGAAGGGCTCTCCTTAGTGTTTCCAGTGTTTCAGCTTGCTGGGAGGATAGCAGACTTCCACTTCTTTCCTGAACATCTGCAGGCCAGAGTTCTCACGCTTACTGTTAAACACCGTTTAGCATATCATTCTGGACAATCTGCTCCATTCCTAGCCAAAAGACTCAACTCTTCTTTCCTCTTTCATCCTCTTGATGTACCATACCTTCTCTGAAACTAGACTCTGAGGAAGCTGTATACAGGAGAACAGCACTTCATCTGCCCTCCCAAAGACTAGGAACCTCAGGTGTGCCCATCTCTTGCTTTATATGACTTTGTCAGGCTGCAGCCTCCATAAAACTATCACATCACGAAAAATTCTGATGGTTAGCATCCATCTTCTCTCCTGCATGCTGGGATACTCATGTGAAATACAGCATTCCTAATTCTGCTGCTTGACTTCAACTTGCCTTCTCCCATCTTTCCACCCCGCCTGAAGACCTGAATCTCAGATGATATGATCTGAAAGCCAGGACATAAGGATGCATACAGGAAAAGTGCATCCTGCCCTGGGGTACTGTGACTACTGCGCTGCTGGGTGCTGCCACTGTGACATGAGGGTGAGAGGGTCCCCACATGCCCAGCCACTCTGCCCAGTATCCTCCAGAGGAAAGCTTTTGGGGTGCTAGCCCCAAGGCAGTCCCTGTGCCCAGGAGGCCCAGGGGCTGTCCCTTCCTTTGGTAGCCATGCACTGGGCATAGTTGCTGGGTGTCCCTGACACTCAGCTCCTGAGGACAAACCTGGTGCTGTTTGCTTTTCATTCTTCCCCATTTGTCAATGTTCATCTTCAATAGGCACCTTGGCTGAGCAACTGATAGCAGGCACCCACGATGATATCTGCTTTGTCTTCCATCCCACTAATCCTCAACTCAGAGGTTCTCAACCACACCACTCCTAACCATAAGGGCTATACAGTCAAACCTCCCCCTTACATACACTGCAACTTCTCCACCTCACCTGCCCTGCATATCCTTCCTGAGGATGCTGTAAGCTCTCCATCCCATTTGCCTACCTCACTTCATGGAAAGATGCTCAGGTCCTATCTTAACACCCTCGCAAATCTCTGTTTCCCTTAGGATTTAGTATTTGGAGTACTGAAAGGAAGATACTGTTTGTGTTTGTGCCAAAATGGGTATGTACATTCAGACTGTGTAAATATGCAATTACTTATGAATAGTAATGTACTTAAGTATTCATGTGATTCATTCATTAATCACCACTATTATTTGTCCTCTACATCATGCTTCAAGAGAGTTTCCAGCCACAAGGGAAGCCAAATTCTGGAATAAACTCAACTCCAATGATGGGGTGGGGAGCAAAAATCCTGAGTTTTAAAACTCAGCCTGATAAATGAAGAGGAATATACGATGTGACTGCCTGAAATATCAGGAGTCTGGACCTCATGATCCGTGAGGACCTTCCCTATCCTGAGCCCAGAATTACTAAATATAATATATGATAAAGTCAGTAAAAATATCTAGCTAATCACTCACATGCCAATAACATTTTAGGTGGAGTTTTGAAGAGCAAGAATAAGCCCAGTACCTAAGTACCTTCTGCCCCCATAGGAATCCCAGACACTAACTACACTTATCTCTATTTCCAGTAGTGATTACAGAGCTATATTCATGTAGAAAGTCTTCATTTCCTGGTATTAATACAGTAAATGAACCTGACAAAAAACTAAAACAAAAGGAGTATCCGTGTTTTAAGCATGCAGAAATTAAAACCAAAGGAGAGGTAAGAAATCCTGTGCAGTTGCAAAAGCCAGAAACTGATGTCACCTCTTCCAATCCTCCCTGCAACACCTTATTTGTGTGAACATCTCCCTTCCTGTGTTGTGCACCTATTGTTGAATGCATCAGAGGAGGCCAAATCAGGAAACACATCTCCCATTTAGATCTGAAACTCTTTGGCTCCATGACTCAACCTAAACTGTATAAAGCAGACACTGAAAATAAAAACAGTCATGAGGAAGTTGTCTCCTGTATTCTCATGTTTCCTGCTGTTCCTCAGTTGTCTCATTATTCCAGTAGAATAGCATGGATGTACAATCCCAGACTGATTTGGGTTGGAAGGGACCTTGAAGCTCACCCAGTTCCACCCCCCTGCCATGGGCAGGGACACCTTCCACTAGAACAGGTTGCTCCAAGCCCTGTCCAACCTGGCCTTGAACACTGTCAGGGATGGAGAGCCACAGCTTCTCTGGGCACCCTGTGCCAGTGCCTCAGCACTCCCACAGTAAAGAAGGTAAGATAACATAATGTGAATATATGATAATGAAAGCCTCATTTAGGGTAGTGTTTCCTAAAAAGCCTACTTATTTCTCAAATCTTATTTTTAGAGGTGAGACATGTATGACTATCTTCAGCGAAGAAGCAAGATACTGAAAACATAATTATAAATAGCATAAATGCAATACAAACCCTCAACCAAACAGTCTCCTCCCCATTCAGCACCTACCTGTCTTCCCTGGCATCTGTGGTTGGTTTTCAGGTTTTCTAGTTTCATGTATCCATACTGAAGCACCACAATATTGGCTTGATGCACACCATGTGTCTACATTCAGCTAGGATTCAGAAATTAGGTATTTAACTCCCCAGGGCTCTGAGAAAAGGACAAAAAGATTCCCAGATCACACCTATATACATCAGCAGTATGAGACTTTCCAAGAAATAGTCTCATGACAGCCTAATTATTACAACAAGCAAGATGACAGCTCAGAACATAGTAAAGACATTACAGACCTAAGCCACAAATCCCTCCCCTCTGACTGAGGGAATCCTGTGCCCCCCTCAGCACACCTCACTCCAGAACTTCTTAATTACCCAAAAAAGAGATATCTTATTGCTTCAGATGTTCTGCTTAACAAAAAGTCCTAAGTCTTTAATTGAAAAATGCAAGAGCAAGACTTGGCAATCTAGTCCCTGCTGTAAGGACGGTCTATGTATTATCCAGCAAGCATTCAACATAAGGTGTTCAGCACGGCTCTCTACATTTCTTCCTGCATAAGATGTTAAGTTACTTCTGAAAGCAGAACTTTGATGTTTTTGACAATTCTTTTTTTTTAATCTATCTAAGAGAATTTTGAATTCAACTAAAAGTCTTTACCTCCACAATTAATTGTGGTAGTGAGTTCCGCAGATTAACTACATGTGACATAAAAGGGCATTTTCTTTACCAGTTTTACATTTATTGCCTTTTAATTTAATTAGGTATCCTTCTGTGCCTCTTTCACAAGACAGGATAAATAGGAGCACCTGCTGACCTTCGCTATGCCATACATTGTTTTATATACCTTTCTCATGTCACTTCTTATTACTCTCTTTACGAAATAGCTGTAATCATTTTAATCTCTCCTATTATAGGATACTCTCCAACCTGTATTGTTTGCTTTGCCCTTTCTGAAAAGTTCTTGGGTATTCAGGTCCCTCTATGTACTTAAAAGTAACAGATAATTTACAATAATCTTTAGAAAGTCATGCATTATTTAGGCAACTAAGTTCCTTCTGTTACCTGTCTTTTCAATACTGGTGCACACTTACCAGGGAAACAGTACCTCTGGAATGATCTCTGTTGGCAGCAATATTTGCAAACAAGAGAGACCAAGCTCAGCTTTAAATACATTATGTATTTGGGGCAACACTTTGGGGTGTACCCGAGCTCAGGGCTGGTTTTACATTCACAATTAGTTTGCAACTGTAGGCAAATCCAACCCACATGCACCTCTCCAACACTGATGCCCTGAGTGTGCTGTAGGTGACCTTATCAGACCTTCCCATAGCACTTCCTGCCAAGTTTCTTCTCAATGACTGTGGGTTGGTGATTTCATTTCCTCCTTGTGGATGTAGGTCCCAGGCAGCAGCTTGTGATGGGAAGTCCCAGCACTCAGCAGGAGCAGTTCACCCAGAGCTCCCAGCTCAGGTTCCTGCTGTTGATGGAAACTAGAAGAGATGATCTTGAGCTTCAGTAACTCTGAGTTATCACATTTCTTGAACAGATAGAAAATCATGCAAACATTGAATGGACAAGCTCAGAGTATTGTCAGTGCCAAAATCTAGCAGTTAGTAAGGAGTTTGAGTCTTGTCAGAGCTTTCTCATCTCTCTCAAATATTTTGGGCTCACAGTTTCTCTTTTAGCAGGCAGGGCAGCTAGATGAGCTCAGGTGTGTTGTTAGTTCCAGTATAGGGCAATTTCTACCACCAGCACACAGCAGCACAAAACTAAAGTGTTCTGATGTAACTCACAAGGAATTATCCCCAAGTATTATAGCTCCTTGCCTGGACTTATTGTCTGTTCTGCACCCTAGAAAGGTCTCACTTATCACATTTGTTTGGTGATTCAGATTCTAATCTTGAGCACCATAATTTAAGCATTAGAATCCCCTCATCCAACGGATTCACAAAGGCTATTTCCCTTCATCTTCTTCCTTACACCTCCCCAATAGGCCTGGTAGCATACTACACTAGGGCACAAGAGCTGCTGGGCCCAGAGAAGGACACAGCATCCCACTAGATATTTAAGCTTTACTAAGGGTGAGCAGTCATGGTGCCAGTTCATCCCATACCAACAGCTTCAGGTCTGCAGGTGCTTCTCTTCTTTTCCTTAAAGATAAAGATACCTTTTTCCACATGCACACAGAAAGCTGCAGCTCTGGGCTCACCCCATTTGCCTAACCCCAGGCACCTAGTACCACTGGAAATGCCATAGGGAGTGGCAAAACCCACAGCAGGCTGGGAGATACTAGAGGGAAACTATGGCAGACCCTCATTCTTCTGGACCAGCACCTTGATACCAGCTGCTGCAGCCCAAGGCATCTCAAACAGCTACTATCTTAGGCCCATAGGCTGTCTTTTCTTTGAAGCTTTAGTCTAAATCAAGCACCAAAAAGTAGATTTGTGTGGAAAGTAGCTAAATATTCACAGTTCAGCTGTCTTCAGAGTCAGTATATTAAACAGTATCTTAACCCAACAACTGCTTTCTGAACACAACACCCTGGAAGGGGAAAAGGAAGCCCTAGCATAATCTGATTTACGTGGTGCATCTAAAGCAACAGCACTCCTGAAACTGCATAGGAAAACAGAGCCATCTACAGGGGAAACCATTCTGACTTGGCAAGAGAACTGATCCGATGAAGCAGCGTCTGATCCTGTGAAAGCAACACAAGGCAGAAGCAGCCAAATGCTGTGTTACCAGCAGAATCATGAAGGTTACACAAAGATATTCTGCATAATAGAAGCTGTGTGAATCAGGTTTACACTCTCTCAAGCTCTTCTACAGTTTTAACAAACCATTTCCATGAGCATTCAGCCAAAGCTACTACTAACTTTGCTTCACAGTGACTACATCCTCACATTCCTGTTTTAGTAATTGCTGGAAGACACTTTTACTGGTACATACTCCATACACCTGAACAGGAGACAGGCTCCATCCAAGGCTGTGGTCTCACATCACCTTTTCACACCCAGGTCCTTTCCATCAGCCCTCTGCCCCTTAGTTATCCGGGCACAGCCATACCATATCAGAGACATGCCAAGCAAGAAAATTACACCTAACATGATTGGTTACAGAAGATGTAAACCAACTCACCCTGCTTGCTCTACAGTGGAAAAAGGCAATGTCTGGCACTTTTTTGGTACTTAATCATGGTATTTAACTGAACTGTACGTTCAGCTCCTTGTTGGTGACTGTAACAACCAGTAGATAAAGATTTGCAGACTCATCAACACAGGGAATGACTCCTAATTGCCTTTCCGCATGCACAGAAAAAATCTCAGGGCTGAAGTCTCCTTAATTAATTTTCCTGTTGTTTGACTGTCCCACTACATGTCATCAACAGAGAAGACGTTAAAGAAGAGAGAAAGGAAGGAAGAGAAGAGTTGGCTGAAAACAGTGAGTGTTTGGACCACTCTATCTGGAAGTCTTAAGAAACTGTAGCAGAACAACTGCTTAAAATGACATGTTAGAAAACATAAGGTCTTCAGTGCCAGGAGCTGCTACAACTTAGGGAAACAGTTCTAAGAGTTTCCCCATGGCCAGATGATAAAGGATGTTTTGTTACGTTAACACAGGGGCCCCCATACTTAGCTGGATTAAACCAATTAAAATGGCATGAAATCAATCTTTCTTTAAATACTTAAAAGCAGACCAAAAATTAGGTTGAGTAAACCCTCCAGAATTCATTTCAATTTCTGTAATGACAGATTTATGTGATATATAAAGTTCAGTTTCAGATCTAGCTGGACTTCTAAATGTTTGTATGTTCTTACTATTCAATCATATTCTCTTGTAGGATTATTATTTTAAACTCATCCAGACTTGAGCTTTTTGAGTTATTAGAAAAAAATTCCATACACTTACCTTTGGCTGAATTTAATAATAGTTTTAATTGAATTAAATCTAATTGAATTACAGTAAATGCATCCCACCATTTTATAGGTACAGTCAATGGAACAAAGTCATCAGTGTAACAGTATAGCTTTGAGATTTAATATTGCTGATATAGGTCATAATATAGGAAACTAGGACTTTTGCAAACAGGAAAGATTTTCCTTGGCCTAGATAGACTCAAGTCCTGTGTCATAAAGAACAGTGGTTGTGCCTTGTACTTTATAGCTTCCATTTGGTTCAGATATCACACACAGAGATACAAGACAATGACCCCTCATAGAATCACAGAATAGTATGGGTTGGAAAGCACCTTAAGATCATCCAGTTCCAACCCCCTGCCATGGGCAGGGACACCTCCCACTAAACTATGCCACCCAAGGCTATGTCCAACCCGGCCTTGAACACCGCCAGGGATGGAGCATTCACAGCTTCCCTGGGAAACCCATTCCAGTGCCTCACCACCTGCGCAGTAAACAATTTCTTCCTCATATCCAATCTAAACTTCCCCTGTTTAAATTTGAACCCGTCACCCCTTGTCCTGTCACTACAATCCCTAATGAAGAGACCCTCCCCAGGATCCCTATAGGCCCCCTTCAGATACTGGAAGGCTGCTTTGAGGTCTCCACACAGCCTTCTCTTCTCCAGGCTTAACAGCCCCAACTTTCTCATCCTATCTTCATACGGGAGGTGCTCCAGTCCGTCCCCTGATCATCCTCGTGATCCTCCTCTGGACTTGTTCCAACAGTTCCATGTCCTTTTTCTATTGAGGACACCAGAACTGCACACAACACTCCAAGTGAGGTCTCACGAGAGCAGAGTAGAGGGGCAGGATCACCTCCTTCGACCTGCTGGTCACACTCCTTTTGATGCAGCCCAGGAGGAGACAGCTATTGACTTTTGTGGGAGCTGGATGGTGTGAGGGGGTTAGAAAGGAGTACCATGTACATGGGTTCTTTGGAGCCTTGCTAGCACAGGACAGTTTGGGTCCACCACTCTCATTGGCCAATTATCTGAAGACAAAAACTTACAAAAGATATTCTGAAACCTTTTGGAAAGGATTTTGCTGTTATTTCTTGTGTTTTAACAGCGAGTTTAAATGAAAAATACATGATAATTAATTATATGTGGACTAAGCTCTCCCAGACAAGGGCTGCTCTTTTTGTGTATACATACAGGCTGAGATATGTTGCTGTTCATTTTAACTATCCAGGAGTTGCGCCTAGTCTAAAGCAATTGTCCAGGCCTCTTTGCGGAGTCCTCCTAGGCAATCCATCCCATCTATCTTTGATGACACATATTTTAGGACTATGGAAAAGTTTTGCGCTGACTAACATTTATACATTGCCTCCTACAAGCAAAAATGCTGGTTTAACTGCACCTCCTTGACTTGACACTCACTCAGCCTCAGTCACTCATAGCCTCAGTAGTAGGCGAAGATCTCTGTCAGGATGGCACTTTTGCATGCCTGCTACTACCCCGCTTGGTTAAAATCAGTCCACCTGGGGGAAGAGAGGCTCTCGGAGCCCCCAAACAGGGACTGAGTTGTGGAGGTGGACCACTGTTCCACAGGGGCCAACATCAATCAGAGGCAAGAGATGTGCAAGCAAGGAAGATGCCAACAGCAGAAGACTAACGATTATCTTTAAAAGGAGAGTTGGGCCTGGAAAGAAAGGATAGATCTCTTGATCACTAAGCAATCTTTAATTCTTTCTCTAGCATATCTGCAGTCATTCTCCACTTCACATTGATCAGGAATTCAATAAGCGCTCTTTCTCCTTCATTGTCCAAATCACTAGTGAAAATACCAAATAGTGCCAGAACCTTTTGATGCTGATTCCCAGCTCAGCAGAGACTCACTGATGAGTGCACATTTTCCGACCAGCTGGATACCCAAAGTGTTAAGTGTTCTCCTTTTCAAAGTGTGAAAAAATAGTCTAGTACAGATTCTTTGTTGAAATCTGGGGCAAAACCAGATCTTACGGGAAGCCATGGCTAAAAGAAGCACACTCGAGTAGTTAAAGTTTAGGAAGTGGGATCATCGCTAACAATTTTATGCATGCAATTACACCCTTTTTGTGCCTGTTCTCTGATGAAAGTGAGCAGCAGCTATTTTAATCGCTACAACAGCACTTCATACCCAGAGTCTCCACTGAAAAAAGTCAGTTGGCTTCCAAAGGGGTCTGAAAGGGGTCAATAAAGCAACATTAAATACCAACAGCTCTTTCACTCGGTATCCTAAACGTGGTTGAAACCTACACTTGTTTTCACTGTCTTTTTCCTGAAGGGATAAGCATAAATCTAGTTTATGTTTCTATTTTCTTATAGGCCACTGTGTAATTTTCAGCTCTTTGTAAAATACTTACTGAGGGACAAGCTCACAATAGACACACTTGACGCTTGCCTCTGGTTTTGGTAAAAACAGCATGTAACTCCATCAGGTAATGGGAAGATACAACAAGTATCTGGATAATCAGCTAAATTAGATAACAAAGAATTAAAAACATAAAACTGGAACTTAGTTGCATGTTAGGCATGTTGCCTTTATGAGCACACACATGAGTATCTGGGATCAGTGCAGGGAAAGAAGCTTCTCTTAAAGATCATTTCTAATACCAGAAAGAGAGGAAAGAAACAATCTAAGGGATTATCTGCACCAGATAAAAGTGCTTGGATAAACTCCCATGTCTATTAACAGCTCATCTCCAACAAAACATAGTGGAGCCCATGGACAAGGCAAAAAATGGATGTTTATTTCATATAAAGCTTTCTCCCAGTATTTTCCTAAACTCTTCCAGTATGAGAAGTAAGAGTAGATGAAGAAATCTGTGTGGAAGAGGTCCTTGGGTTGCCTCTCTCCCACCCTAAACCACAGTCCTTAACCACTCCACCTGTTCATGCTTCACTATGTGAAAAGCAGGGAGGAAAATTAGCTCCCAATGCACTTAGAGAAGGTTGTCAGTCACAAGGGGAATAACTGCAAGACAACATCCTCTATTTTAACATGGCTGGCCCACACAGTGTCTCACTCAGCTCAGAGTCTTAAGTTTTCCAAATGACAGATGAGCTGTTCAGGCAAACATACAAATCTAACCTTCACTGCTGTGAATTCCACTGCACAACCTGGAGGAGACACCTCAACATTGCAGCCTGAGCTCATGGCTGGCTCTATATGCACTGACCACAACTTGGACGCAAACTGGGCACAACAGATCCTCACCAGCCAATCTGAGGGGGCAAGAGAAGTCACAGCAGGCACAAGATGGTGTTTCTCCATAAGTTTATACAACCACAGACTGGTTTGGGATGGATGGACCTTAAAACTCCCCCAGTTCCAATCCCCTGCCACTGGCAGGGACACCTTCCACTAGAGCAGGTTGCTCCAAGCCCCATCCAACCTGGACTTGAACACTGCCAGGGATGAGGCAGCCACAGCTTCTCTGGGCACCCTGTGCCAGTGTCTCACCACCCTCACAGGGAAGAATTTCTTCCTTACATCTAGCCAAAATCTCCCATTTCAGTTTGAACCCATCACACCTTGCCCTATCTCTACAAGTCCATGTTAAAGAGCCCCTCTCCAGCATCCTTGTAGGCCCCCCTCAGATACTGGAAGACTGCTCTGTGGTCTCCACGCAGTTTCTCTTCTCCAAGATGAACAGCCCCAACTTTCTCAAGCCTGTGTGAGCTCTCTCAACTGGATTCCCCTCTTTTGAGTATGTTAATGCAAAGCAGAACAGTAGCAAGCCAGATATACAAAGCTAAGCTCGGCTATTAGGCACAGCCCTTCCCACACCAATCACTGCTCTCAACGGACACCCACAAAATCAAGAACCACAGGGAAAAATACTGATAGCTAAACATACTTGAAAGCACAGAAACTCAGCTGCGATAAATGAGTGTAGCTTCAATGAAGTATGTGGGTCTGGCCGTGGAGTTTACATTTCCAGTGTAACGGCTCAGGCAGATTTTGGGATGGAGGGATGTACCATCCCTCCACCCTGCCCCACTTCACAGCTGGCCAAGCTGCAGCCATTCAGTACTTGATTGTGCAATCAAGGACAGGAATTTCCCATCCAGTTTTAAGGTTGATTCATGTTACTTTGACAGCAGGCTTATGGAACAATCTTTCCTTTAGGCTTTACTTGGTGTTTCCCTGGTGTCCTGAATCAATAACTCTCACTTGAGGCAAAATGGGAGAATTAGTCTCATTGATGGCATGAGGGCCTATGTGAGAGCCCCCAACATCACTTCTATGACAAAAGGTATAGTAATTCCTAAGAGTAAAGGGAAATAACACTACTGCCTACATATACAAGCAATGATTCTGGTCTATGGGAAAGTGTTCCTGCCCATGACAGGGGGCTGGAACTGCATAAGCTTTAAGGTCCCTTTCAACACAAACCATCTTGTCATCTATGTACACACATAGTTCTTAAACACTAGATTACTTCAAATTAACCAGGTTGTTCTCTGAGAAAAATGTACAAGTTTGAGAAGTTCCCTTGAGCAAGTCAAGTTTTACATATTTTTCTGCAGCGAATATAATCTTAATTTATACAGAAAGCCATGCTATTTATTAGTTGGATACGTAAATCATATTTAGATCAGACCACAGGGCCAGATAAATTCAAATCACAATAGATACATTCAAATCACAGTACCACTTCAGCCTGCTCAGGCTGGAGCTTCTGTCCTGCCTTATTTTCATGGTGTGTTCTCAGAGTTTATTGTAACCTCAACATTTCCAGAGAGCACCAAGGAAAAAAACCATTATATTTCTAGCCAGTTACTCGATTGCCAGTATAGTAGGACTTTATATTGATTTTCTGTCCTCAGCTGCTAATGTGGTGCACTTCTCTCTAGTTTTCTCCTCACAGGTCACTAAGATTTATGGCTGACCCAAAGGAGATGAAACCAGGAGGCAGAGTGCTGAATCACCATTGCTGGAAGCCACCTGCTGCTGACCAGCACTGAGTCACACACATACCCTGAATGCTTCAGGCCACCCCAAGAGCTCAACTGGGCATTGTGCACCTCATGTAGGAGAGCTAGGCTTATTTCTGAAAATTTACTGGCTTCCTAATTCACTTCCTACACCAAAATTTAGCTTAGTCACTGAACAAAACACAGTGCATCTGAACAAATTATCTGGTTTAGAAAAGGCAGGGTCTTTCACTGATAGCTTAGCAAGGTGCCCCCAAAACAGGTAATCATTACTCTTTTCTAGGGGAAAAAGAACCCAGGATATTTGAAGGGAGTTTCACAGAATACTGCTAAATAAAGCAACATTGGGTTGGGTGAACGTGGAAGGGGAGGCATAAAGCCTTCAGCAGCATTCTGGGGAGGGAGAGATTGTAAGCAATGGCACAAGAGAAGGAAATGGCCTGAAATTAGAGAATGGCCTTCATCTGAGACACAGAGATGGTTTGAGATGAAGTGGATGAGATGCAGCCCCTGGCCTATGGACAGTTGATGGTTAGAGTTCCTAGTGAATAAACTAGCAGCAGTGGTGCTGGGGTGCCTGCAGAAATGATGGGGCTCATATATTGGTAGTCTCCTTTGTCTCAGTGGGTTCGTGTCCTGGCTTGTGAATCAGCCTAGGATTTGGGTTTGGGCTAATAAAGACCGGGGCTTCAGCTGGTGTGGGGCTGCAAAATGGAGCTTTCCCCAAGAAAGATGTTTCACACAATTTTAGTACTAAGATCCAGAATACTGCTGATAAGATTATAGAAAATCCATTGCAATATTTTAATGCTTTTTCTTTCTTTGCCCAGCTTCATTCTTTCTTGCTGAGAATTGCACCCACAGTAGATTTCTCATCTTGAACTATGGAAATAGCTTGTACTGGAAATGAATGGGAAGATATAATGGTTTAATTTTCATGCTACTCAAAAATTGAAGTCCACCACAGATTACTAAATACACAGAAACATCAGCCAACTCAAAAATAACCCCAATTCCCTGCAAAAACATGAGCTGAAAGTAGTTGGAAGCTGGGAGACCACATGGAAGAAGTGAGAATCTTTTCATACTGGAAGCCGTGTTCAGATAAGAGGAATGAAATGAGTCCCATGGTTGCCCCTATCTTGATCTATCCATGTGCTGCGGATGGCAAGGGCAGGAGGAGGTTTGACAGAAAGATCCATGACTTGGTGAGGCCACAGAGGATGGTGTGTAAGTACAATGGTATGGGGCACAGCTGAACCTCAGTGAGGTTTTGAGGGAACTGGAAGAGAGACTGTCACCTGGAACTACAGACACCCATGGGTATCTCTCTCACCAGATGTGGTGGGAAGCCTCATTACTGTGCCACGAGCACACCAGAGCATTCTATGCCTTATGTTCATCCTGGGCACAGGATCTCTGGTGGGATGCACCCTCAGCTCTTCTCCCCTTCCACGTGTGCCCTACATTCAAGGGAGGAGGCAATGGAGGCACTACACTTACCATCCTCTTCACCTTACTCTTGAGGTGAAAGCATTCCACTTCAAAACAAAGCAGCCTCCGGAACCCAACATCCAAAGGGTTGGTTCCCTGGGAGCCATGCCTCTGGCCATAAGACCCAGCTCAGTTCCACCAATAT
Organism: Bolborhynchus lineola; assembly: GCA_025448015.1. Taxonomy (NCBI): domain Eukaryota; kingdom Metazoa; phylum Chordata; class Aves; order Psittaciformes; family Psittacidae; genus Bolborhynchus; species Bolborhynchus lineola. The sequence goes on along the minus strand of JAOEHX010033053.1, from coordinate 8,770 downwards.
CATGTTCTTCTACAGCATCCCCAGCACCCCAACAGCAAAACGAATGGGGAAGCCTTGGAGCTCCAGCCTGAGAGTGCTGTCCTCACTCCTCTGCTGGCAGCCATGCTCTGGTAGCTGAGGGAAAGAGGGGGAGACTGCAAGTGAAGCACCTTTAAGGGGGGCATGGCCAACTAACCCATGAGGATTGATTGGTTCTGCTCAGACATTCTGAGCCCATTATGGCTGAACAGGTCCTAAATGTCCCGTTCACATCCCCATTATCCTTAATTAAATTAGCTTATTGAGATTATCAATGAAAAATACATTAGACAATTAAAACATTCACACTCAATCAATTTTAATTATATTCACTACAGTTGTCTGTGCCAAGCCTCAAAGAAGCGAAGGAAAAGCAATTTTTTACAACTCTCATTTACATGAGTTTGATCCGATCGGGTTTGTTTTGGTTGTTTTTCCCCAGGGAGAGCCCTGCATCACCCAGCGCCGCTGTTCGGTACCGGCCGGAGCCTCGTTCGGTGTGTGAGCACCATCTAGTGCTACCGGTCGCAAAATGCCACCCACCATCCTGTGGAGCATCAAGCTCCCTGAGGAGATGCTCCTTCTGGCAGCTGATGCCAGAAGACTTCCTGGGAGCGTAGCAAAACCTGGGTACCAAATATGGCACATCCGAGAGCCACCTTAATCTTCAGAGAGCCTTTCCCTACTTATCTCACACTGCTTGGGCGGGGGTTGTTGGTCAAAGGTGGCCTCAGAGCCCATCAGGAAAGACAAGTAAAGTGTCCATAGCATCACATAATCCCAGACTGGCTTGTGTTGGAAGGGACCTTAAAACTCATCCAGTTCCAACCCCCTGCCATGGGCAGGGGCACCTTCCACTAGAGCAGGTTGCTCCAAGCCCCGTCCAGCCTGGCCTTGAACACTGACAGGGATGTGGCAGCCACAGCTTCTCTGGACACCCTGTGCCAGAGCCTCAGCACCCTCACACGGAAGAACTTCTGCCTTATATCCAACCTAAGTCTCCCTATTTAATCAGCTTTAACCTCCATCACTGAGATTTAAGACAGCCTGCTTGTCTCGGGCTTAGAGCATCAATATATGGGGGTTGGAACTAGAAGATATCTTCCAACCCAAACCATTCTATGATTCTATGGCATACAGTAACTCACTCTTATGCCAAAAAGGAAGGTGAATTTTGCTTTCCCCATTCTCAGCCCCAGCAAACCACAAGTTTTTCATCTGCTCTGGGTAGGAACAGCCCAGGCCACTGCTCCCTTGCAGAGAGCAACCAGCAGACAGGAGGTAGGGAAGTGTCTGGTTTTCATCCAGCATTTATTTAACCTACAGAGTCCTTGGTAGTCAGCACAGACCAGGATTAAGTCTCTGAACACCAGGTCATGATCCTGCTTTCCCTCCAGCTCAGTGGGTGTGGTATGCTCTTCCACAAACCAAAAGAAGAGGATGACCAACCCTAGACACCTTACAGACTGCTTGTTATGACCCTCTCCTCACCATGGGTGTGAATTGGGCAGAAAAGGCAAGTGGGGCCCTGGGCCCCACTGCCTGGGAGGTACACCAGTAGGTGGGAGCTTTATCACCAGCCACATCAGCCAGCAAGCCTGGAAGCAAGCATCACACGCAACACGCAGGTACTGACTCGAAGGAGGCTGAGAATCCAGCTGGAAAGCAGACCTCCCAGAGCCCTGAGCCAGGAAGCTCTGATCTCCTATTTTCTGGGTGGATGCTTTCACTACCAGCTGAATACAAACAAGCAGCAGACCAGATTCTCTGGTGTTTACATCTTGGAAGAGCAGTTAACCATAAGCAGCCCCCCTAGATTACATGTGCGTAAGAGGGTGAAATAATTCACATGGTCTCTTTAGGTTTAGGCTCTTTCTACCTCTCAGATTGCTGTGCATTTCCACACATCCAGAAAGGATTTTGACACACTGAACTTCTGGATTAAAACTGGAGAATCTTACACATTTTCTGTGCCTTTAATTAGAGAAGAAACTGTCAGGATCCTGCATTTGGAGGTATTTGAGTCCTTTTTCTTCCCTCAGTGACTAACCAGAGCCTTGTTGCAAGCCAAACCTGCAGTAAGACATGGGAATTCTGGCTCACAGACTCATACAGGATTTGCAAGGCTGGCTCAGAGACTTTTGTGCCAGTTTTATATGAACCTCCGGCCCCTCTCTCTTTAAACAGGAATGCTAGTTTACTTGGCTCAAGTTCTCCCACTTGAAGATCTCCAATCTCCTTTGCTCCTGTCTCTAAACCCTTCCCACCAAACTGATCGCTGTAGAAATAGCTGTAATTGATAGCAGGTGTCTCAGACATGTCTACTGCTCTGTGGCACCACTTGCCTCATATCTTCCTGTATCATTCTCTCTTCCAACACCATGAACTTATGCTCACTGATCCTGAACAGCTGAACAAGAAGATTGATTTAGGAACAGATTAGTTTGCAAGTATTCACTGCTCCTATTAATAATCAAAGAAACTTAATAGATGTAAGCACTGAGGAAGCCAATACTAATAGAATTTTTTCTTTTTGCTAGGGTTCAGAGTGAGGTTTTTCATTCTTTTCAATAAATTTTAAGGATTATGGTGTTTCAATTTCTAATCCTCTTCTCATGCTCTGAACAAAATTATACATATTCAAAATAAAGTAATAGCCCAAATGTACCAAGATCAGTCATAGATTGTCCAAATTATTCCATAATGCATAAGCTGTCCTGCTGCTCATAGTGTGCTCTATGCTATATCCTCCTATGCTTAGGGAAAAATAAAGCATACAGCAACAAAAGAGTAAGAACCTGCAGGAAACATATCTTGCCAGAATTCCAGTTGGATGGACATGCACCAGAAGGAAGCCGGATAGATGAATTAGGTCTCTGCAACAGTACACCACAACCTTTGTATAGCAAGCTCAAGAAGGCACAAGAAAGAGTTCCTATTAATTTTGGTAACACCATCCAACAACCATCCTGGTTGCAAGTGTTCCCTGCTCCATATCCATCAAGAATACTCACTGACATGCCCTGGTATTTCTGAACACCTCAAACACCAACTACATCAATTTCTTTACTGCCAAAGCAGGGATATGATCTGGAACTAGTGCACTCACACCACCAAGCTATATGAGCAGCAAACCCTCTGCAAGGAGACCACAGAAGTATATACTCTTTTCCTTTGTGGCTGTCTAGGATGGCAAGGGTAACAAACTCAGGAATTACAATTCAGCTATCATCTAGCCACCCCATTGTGAGACCCTCATATGGATCACCCATATTCTTCAAGTCACTTGGAAAATGAAACCACATGCACTTTAAGGAGCTCTGCTTTCTAATCGTCTTTCGATGTTTCACATCGTCTACTGGCTCACACACACTAACTTCTCCATCTCCCTGCCTCCAGAATTCTTGCCTTCTGGATCTGACCACTGGTGCTGCAGCAGCGCTCCACAAGAGACAGTGCAGCCATAGGTCTGCGAACAGACTAGGTTTCTGAGATGTAGGATAAGGGACAGATTACCTGAGCAACAGTGAGCAGGCATGAGGTGCCATAATTAAATCTGCCAACACAAATGCCAGTAACATGCATAAATGAGCTTGCCTTTAAAGCTTTAAAGCCAAGGTACAAATGCTTCATGGCTGGCAACAAACACTGGGTCATGCAGAGAAAGCATATTCAAGAGTAATGCTTTCTTATTCAGCCTGAACTAAGGAAAGCTCTGGTTCAACTGGTGCTCAGTTCACATCTAAAGTGTTGCTGGAGCTGTTTGCTCCGCATCACATTTCCAGCTATGATCTCTATGGAATTACAGATTCTGAAGAATTTTGATTAGGAAATGTCATAGCAAAACAGTGTAAAGCAAAAAGGAGTCATTTGTCTGTCAATGTTGATCTTTTCACTGTTTTGAAATGACAATCAAAAATGTCATATTCAGAGATTTCCCTTTCAGAAGAAAACCTGAATAAATACTCAAAGCTAACATTTGCTGACAAAGAAAAACTATTTCAGCTAGCCTGAGAGAGATGAGGGTTTGCAAGGCCAAAATATTTCAGTAAGTCTTTCCTCTTTAGCTGGAGACTGGAACCACCTTCTCTAGGTTTCAGCTCAGTGAAAGTGCTTGGCAAACACAAATTAATCCATCCTTTTCCCAGTGAGGGAAGGAAAAAAAAAGGGGCAAAAGCAGTTTAGTGACACACTTATGATGAAGTGGGATGGCTGCTGGCAGAACTACAGAAATACATAGAAGAGCTAGGGTTGGAAAAGACCTTAAGGTCATCAAGTTCCAGCCCCCTGCTATGGGCATTGCAGCTTTAACCCTGTAACACGCCTGCCTGGTCACAGGTCCCCTTGTGTGAGATACCTGCCTGTGAACACTGGTGAAGCCCAGCAGCTGTACACATCCTTTAGAATCCCACACACAGCAAACAGCTTCAGGCAGAGAAGAGCTGTAGCAACAGGAGTAAAAATGCTCCAGAGGCTGCCTGTCGTAAAACCTGCTCTAAAATCTCAGTTCCTGCCTGTTTCTGCAATTTGCTCTTCCTGACTCCACATCCAATGGCTGTTCTTGAACCTCATCTTCTAATGGTGGGGGGGGCCAGGGAAAGAACACTCCCAAGAAAGATGCTTTCTTTATGAAGCCATCCAAACTTCTCATTATCTTTTTCAGGGAAGACTAACAACAGCAAAGCACAGAAAGATACACTACATGGGCTCATCCTTCCCGCTGCTACTGAGAGCGGAGCAACACGAAACTAAATAAAGATGTTTACTGACAGACTAATAAACAAATGGGCCCATTTTGATGTAACCTTGATGAATGGAGCATCCAGGTGTTTTCAATAATGGCAATAAGCACTACAACTCAAAGTATTTCTGATTCAAGTATAATGCATTATTAGGCCATTAGAGGCTGAGTCTAGAGGGCCATTTGTGCTCAGGCCTATCAATAATGCTCCTTCCCAGCCTACATTTAGGCTAGGGGAATTAGTCATACAGCTATTCTATTTAATAAAAACCAAAAGAAGACGCATCAAGAATCGCATTACATTTTAACAGGGTTACAGTAGTCCAGGAGGACCACAAGTTTAATTTTCATAAGAGCATTCATTCCTCAATTATGTCAAACATGAAAATGTAAATGGCAAATTTAATGCTAACAATATCCCTCAAAGCACATTGGCAGGTAGCAACCATTATGTTGAGTGAATGCTGGCTGCATAACAAGCAGCCCCAAACTAGACAGCAGGGGATTAAAATTGCCAAGCTGAGCTCCACTGATTACAGTTGCATGCTGCCTAAAACATCCTTTGTAATATGCATGTGGACTGAGGGTGAATTCTTTCCTCCTCAAGAATTCGCTGACCATGCAAGAATCACATTTAATATTAGCTGAAGGTGGTAGCCACAAGATGCTGTAAGAGCCAACCTTTGGGTCCTTTCAAGCAAACACAACAAGCCAAATCCATCCCCAGATGGAACTCCACCACAGACGAGGAAGTTACATGCACAGACACACTTCGCTGGCTACTCCTTGCATAAACAGTAGTGCCTACATGGGGATGAGAAAGAGCAGGTGGAGGTTGGATGCTCACATGTTGCTTCAGGGATGCAGTCTGCAGTCTTCCTCACAGCCAGTGAGGCACTGGCACAGGGTGCCCAGAGAAGCTGTGGCTGCCACATCCCTGTCAGTGTTCAAGGCCAGGTTGGAAGGGCCTTGGAGCAACCTGCTCTAGTGGAAGGTGCCCCTGCCCATGGCAGGGCTTTGGAACTGGACAAGCTTTAAAGTCACTTCCAGCTCAAACCAGCCTGGGATTCTGTGTTACGCCATGTGCACTGGGCTGCTGGTGGTACTGCTGAACAAATACAGCCAAGGCACTTCTGCGGTCTTTGTCATTCTAAAAAGCAAGTTGCATGAGGTTCTGAAGCATGTGCCATGCAAGCAGAACTCTCTCCAGTTTACATATCTGTTCACAGAGCAGCAAGTATCACTACCATTGCAGCTTCCAAATGGTTTGCTCATTATGAAGCAGATTCATCTCTCTTACTGAAGCCACTGGAAGCATATCTGTGCATTAAGGTCACCTCTATGTATGCTTTTGTGAGTCCTCTTGTAGACGCAAGACCACATAAATGGGTAGGTATGTGCATATAGCAGACAGATTTAATGAAAATATCAACAAACATTTTCACATAACCATCAATACAGCCTCATTGTGTAGCAAGGAAGATTGTTTTTTTTCCAAGATTCACCAAAAACTACATTACTGTTAGATCTTTCTCTCTATTCTGGTTTTTGAGGTACTAAATGCTACTCAGTCACATCGTCTACTGGACACTCCAAAACTACTCACAAAGCCAAGTTCTGATGAAATTGACCAAGGAGACACTTAACGAAGTCATATCTTTTCAGTAGCTTTTTTAACATAGGCCTGAATCAAAGCTTGAGGATTTTTTAATTTCCCTTGTACCCTTAGGGCTTTTTTCTCATAGAAACATCTGAAATGTATAAGCAGGGACATCTGTGGTACACATCTGCATTTTCACAGAGCCATGACACTAAAACTTCTAAATGCAGCAATGTTTCAGCTTAAGTGGGAAATCAGCTCGCTGTCATCATGCTGCTAAGTTTATACCTAGGTGTGCACAACCAAAAGTCATACCCAATAACCCTACTGACTCCACATCCCTGGGAAATGGGAACTTACCCCATCCACCAGTGTGCAACAGAGCCACAAGAACTCCAGCTGAATCCGTATTATCTTGCAGATGGACAGAACTGGGGTCAGAAAGAACTGTGAGGAAACCTGGACTCTGTGTACATTGAAAACCTTTAGATGTTTTTTCTACTCATCTTCACCAATCCTGGCTCTCATTTTCTTCTTCCTTTCTCTCAGACAATGCAAATTAAACCTCTCCTTTCCATTGGCTTTTCTTTTCCCCTTTTTTAATTCATCAGCCTGGCCCCTCTAGGTCAGCAGATTCCTGCAATCAGCAGAGCCTCCATTATCCCCAGTCCCCATCACAGCAGTCATTCCTCACCTGCCCTGTCCTTCTGCTACTGCTCCCTCTTCCACCTCCATCTTATGCAGCACTGAGCAGTCAACTCCCAACCCAAAACCTTGGCATTGGATGCTTTAGGAACATGAAGTGATGAAAAGGAATTTTCCCACAAAGATGTGCAACTCCTGCTCCCCTTTCTTCCAATGACAGCAAGCCTAGTGCTCCAGTTGCTGTCAGATAAAACACATTTTACCAACTAGCTTCTTACAATAGACCATCACCAACCTCACCACACAAGTTTCTGACACCAAGCTGTATCTTGAGAGAATTACTTCAAATGCTTATGCTGCAGCACAGGAGAAATTTAGAATAAGCAGGATTTTGCTGTTGGTAAATCTCTTTCACAATTCAGCAATAACAACAAACAAGGCATAACAGCATAAGCAGGGTTTCAGAGATGTTTAAATATACACACTTGTCCAGTTTAACTTCCTTATCTCTTGGATGCCTTTACTGCTAAGAGGTGAAATAATTCTGCATCTTGGCTAATAAAAGAGGCAATGTTCTGCTTTGGATTATACCATCTGAAAAGGCAACAACCAATACATCCTTCTACTTACTAAGCTAGTGTGGATACCCTCAGTATGCATTTGGAATATGCTGAATTGAAGACAAGAGAGATCAGGGAGCAGAGACAAAAGGAAAAGAGACAACAACACAGCTAAGGAAGTTACTTAGTGAACAGAAAAGAATTCAGAAGCTTTTCTTGTTTGACAATCCATCATTAAAAGCTAAATTGGTTTTTATGGATGCTTTGGAAGGAGTGAATAAAATTTTGGGAGGCTTCTTCAAATTCCTGGAGCCACGGAGAAATCCACTGTCTTTATTTTTTCTTGGCATAACAGTGTTTTGAGGGAGCTCAGTTTTCAAGGGCTGCAGGAGAGTTTGAGCTCTAATAGTAGTCACACTTCACAAAGTGTGTGCACTCTGAACCCAGCAGATGTGTTTTCGTGATGATTGGTTCTTGTTATTTCAGTCTATGTGCCCCAGCTTTCCTCCAAGGATCACTGTGGGAACCAGCCCAGAACAAGTGCTACTGCGTGAGACCCTCTCTAGCCAGAGGCTGTTGTGTCAGCACTAGGAAAAACCCAGCTTTCATCAGTCCAAAGTCAGGGTCGGCTCTCGCATCAGTTCTGAATTTCAGCAAAAAATGGGTTGTTTCACAGCGGCTGCATGAAACCCCAAAGCAACCAAGTTCTTAAGTATTGGAAGGACTTGCCCGTGAGCACACTGAACCAGCATCACAAAGATGGGTTAACCCACCTCTGAGCTCAGTTTTCATTTGTTGAGAATTCTCCATTTGGAGACAGCCAGGTTTTCTTTTCTGGGGTGGGTTATTTTAAGCCGGTGTCAGATGCTGTCAGTCACCACCTTAAGAGAACAACTGGGACCCATGGCTTCACTTTCAATGTCCCGCAAGGAACTTCATAAGCAGCCCACAGTTGTATTGGCATATGGCTATCACCACTCTGCTCCCCAGACATCTTACAATAATAAACTAGTAATTGAAGGGTGAGTTCAGTGCTGCTGTTTGCAGAGAGCCATGACCGCTGAATGATTACGACAGCGGGCAGTGCTACAGAGGTGTTGAAATAGTCTATTAGTCTGCTTAGTCTAAGGCAGATGGAGTGTTGATGCAAGCTCTCTGCAAACAAATACCCTGCACAGACAGACACAAGAGCAGCAGCAACTGGGG
>JAOEHX010033050.1:0-12982 GCA_025448015.1 Bolborhynchus lineola | reverse complement strand
AGCCTTGAACACCACCAGCGATGGAGCATTCACAGCTTCCCTGGGCAACCCATTCCAGTGCCTCACCACCCTCACAGCAAAGAATTTCTTTCTCATATCCAATCTAAACTTCCCCTGTTTCAGTTTGAACCCATTACCCCTTGTCCTATCACTACTGTCCCTAATGAAGAGTCCCTCCCCACCATCCCTATAGGCCCCCTTCAGATACTGGAAGCTGCTACGAAGTCTCCCCGCAGCCTTCTCTTCTCCAGGCTGAACAGCTCCAACTTTCTCAGCCTGTCTTCATACGTGACATAAAATAGGTTTCCACTGGTGGTCAAGAAAAGCAATTCAAACAGCTTCAGATTTTGATGGGAGACTCTTCACACGCTATGAAATAGTCAACTTTTAGTTTGACAGTCACATCCCTTTGAAAGCCCCTGTGTTTGGAAAGTAGCCTTCAGAAAACCAGATGGGGCCAGCCTGGGCAGAAAAAGCAGGCTGTGACTGAGGAAGCCTGGGCAATACCTGCAAGGAGACAGTTCTGAAATGAGCTCCTCTAGGACTACCTGCTGAATACACAGTATGTATGGCATGGTCTTCCTCCAGGTCATGCATGAGCATGTATGTGCTTCATGCTACGTGTTGGAACTATTAAAACCCAGCCACTTAAAACAGAGCCACATTTCAGGTTTATTTTTCAAGTTAGAAGTACAAAAATGAATGGCAAAGGAGTCAGAGCAGCTGTGTAATACGTATTTTCTCACCCACGGAAGTGTCAGCAGCATACAGCAGCTGTTGGAAGGCACCCAAGCAGCATGTAAAGGACGGCCAAGGTTGTTATTCAGTCTGGTACTACTGGTGAACGATGCAGGCTGTCTTGGGAAAAGCTTCTGTTAGCATCTTACATAGGTTTGTATTTGAAAAATGGACCATTTTTGGTAGCTCCAGAAAATTGAAACAATGACTGTGACAACAGTGAGTTCAAAGAGAAAGAAAAATGCACAAGTGATTTGCTCCCTGCAAAAGGGGAAACTCCGTAGTACTACTTGGGGACATGTGTGCTACTGTGTGATTCTGGACTGATAAGACCTGGGTCTTGAAGGAGCTCTGGGTTTCTCGCTTTTTCAACCTTCTTAAGTCTCTGGGATTCCTGTTTGGCTCTCACTCAAATCACTCAGGCTGTCCTGTGTAAACTAGTATCATTACCAAGCTCAGAACCAGCCTGTTGTTCCTTTCCAGATGCCAAACAGGACAGAAAACAGAGGCTGTTCAGGCTTTTTTCACTCTGATTCTCTTACCTCTGCTTGAGCAAATCCTCCACATCTTTGCACATCTTCCTCCCATCCAACAGCCGCTGTACAAGCGCCTCATAGCCAGTGTGGAGGGTAAACTCCCTGCACTAAAGAGAGAAATATAAAGAGTTGAGCTCATTTATGCCCTAAGTTTGCAGGTTTACAAGACACCTACTGTCAGTCGTATGGAACAAACTGGAAAATCCCAATGGATTTAGATTTTTCCCAGAGCAGTGGTCACTGGGACAAGGCTAAGGGCACAGGTAGAGATGAGGTTCCTCCAAAGTCAAAATCTGTCAAAGTTTTTATTAAACCAAGTTTGGATTTTAATCCTGAAAAAGTGAAGTGGGTTGCACATTTTGCTGTGTGGAAAGCAGCACTTGCTGTCTTTTTGGGGAAGTTACTTTTAGCTTTGGGTGTGGGCTCTTTGCAGAGCAGAGATATATTAGTAGCTCTCAAGGACAACAGCTCCTTTTATCATGTTTTCTAAAACGGGTGGTCAGAGCCATCTCAGTGCCATGGGACTCTCAGTAAGGCAGTGACCTGCTGTGGAGGTGCAGGTGGAGAAGAGGAGGATGAACATTGACCCCCAGGGGAGTGGCGCAGCCACCCTGCCACTGGTGGGGTTTTTAATGGGAGGATGCAAGAAAGGAGGTGTGTGGAGAGCTTAGGAATGTGGATGTGGGATCTGCAGGAAATTGGAAGTGTGTATTTCTGAGGTGCTTGCCCATGAGTGCTGCTTCCCTTGCTTTGGCATTCACCACCCCATCTCCTGTGCAATACATGGGATTTGCTTGTGCTTTTGGGTCCTTTTGCATCCTGTCCTGTTCTGTGATCCCATATGGCAACTGGAGCCAGCCAAGGTGATCCATGGTTTCCAGCCAGCCACACCAGACAGGCAAGGTTATGGAGCTGGGAGATGTTTGCTGCCCCAAAGCCAGGGCTCTTATCTCTTCCCAGTGCCCTGTTCCTCTGCTGTGCTCTAAGGCTGCAATCCCTCCCCATCACATGTCAGGCTTGTCCCTGTCCATATGATCTATCAGAGCACACCCCAGTGCATCTCAGACAAAAACATCCGAGTAATGAGAAGAAAAACAATTAGTCTTGTACTTCTTTCATTATTTCCCAACTTCTATATTGCACTGCAGCAATGGTAAGTCAGAGCCACAGCACAGCCAGTGCTCCTGAGGAAATAGTGGGAGCCTAGAAAGGGAAGGGAGTAAAGTTGCGACATGCTCCAACTGTGGTACTGGGAGAGGATTTCTGTGTTCCTGGTCCTCCCACTGGCTCACAACAGGATTAGGACAAGCCATTTTTACTTTGAGAGCCCCAGTTAACCAGTACATAGCGATGATGTTACTGAAAATGTAGTGGGGAATGTTATCTGGGCTTTATGTTAGAGCATTATGGTGAAATCATGGACTGTGTAATCATAAAGGGAATGAGTATGTTCCTTCCCTCAAGCAGTTTATGTACAATATAAGTGCTTATATATGAACTGAATACAGTTTATACATCCATCCACTGTCCTCTAAGCAGTTATCATTTAATAAATGCACTAGTTTATTGCTTCCCACCATGACTGTGAAGGAAAGAGCTGTTTGAGTTTTGGGACTTAAGAAGCATCCTCTGTCAAGCAGTGGTTGGACACTTTTGCTTGTGGCTTTGCTTCCTTATTGCTGGGGCTAAGAGGAATAGATCATGCTCTGAGGACAAATGGTAGTGGCTGATGGCAGCCTCGGTGCTGCTCACCCAGGCCCTAGGGCTTCTGTGGAGATTGGCAGCCCTGGGCTGCTTCAGGAGCCAGGGTCAATTTCTGCAGAACATCTTTGCAAACCTGCAGGTTGTAGTAACATTTCCAGTGCTCCCGTTCTTGAAAGCAGTAATTCCTTCTTCCCTAATGGACACTGTTATCACAAGCAGGTGGAGAAAGGAAAGACAGTAGGATAATGGTTCACAAGAGACACAGACAAATGCCTCTACCAGCAAAGTGTCTGCGCTGCAGAGCCAGACGAGATAATAATGTAGATAAAAGTATACAGAAACAGTGCCATGGATCCACTGTTGCCAATGCAGGAAAACAGTAAGATGACATATGCGCATCTGATGCATCTGATCAACCCTTAAGGAACAGGATCTCACAACCAAACGTCAGTTTTCCTAATGTTTCCAAGGGCAGGTTACACACACGTCCCAGGGAGAGATCCTGCTGTGAAACAAATGAGAAGGAGCAAGGATTTACCATCCAGTGGCCATGTCAGTTCCCCCCTCTCACTTTTTCTTTCTTTAAGGACATCCCAATGGCAGAAGTCATTGCTGCTGCAAAGCACCCTCACACATTGCTTCCTCTGCCTGGCAGAAACCACTCTAGTTACATTCTCCACAACCATCTCACAGCCCAGACATTTGGATGGTGTATTTCCAGATGCAATTCGCTACATCCCATACCTGTGCGCACAGCTTTCTTGTCCCAGAAACGCTTCCCAGAGGTAGGTGAAATATCATATGGGCTTGTATGAGCCCAGCAGCCAGGCACACTGCCACGAGCAGCATCCGGGAGCGTGAGCACACTGTAAGGTTACTCTGCCACTTCTGTTCAACATCTCTCTTTGTTTAGAAAATGCTAAAACTCTCTTGCAGCACATCAGAGTTATAGGATCCTTTGTAAGCTGTGCTGCCCTGGGTAGCACAGCAGAGCAGTCTTCTTGGAGCTCTGCATGCAGACTTGCCTCCAGGACGTGCAGTGGCATTTTTACTGGCACTAATGCAATGGGAACAGGTTACTGCTGCTCCCCACTGCCCATGACAGATTCTCTGCTCCATCTTTTTGCCTTCCTACTTCCTTACTTCCATGAATTTAGAAATGCAAAAGCCAGATTTTACTTATCATAACTATATGAATATTTTAGCCCTTTAATGTACACAGAAAGATACTTGTTTGAATGTGAAATCTGCAATAGCACTTGCTCATTCCTAGATCACAGAATTTCTACCAAGCAGGGGATGGAAGTAGTGTTCTCACTGTTCATTCTGTGCCCTTGCATGCACATGTGTATGCCAAGTGCAAACAGGCAGTGCCTTACTCAAGAGTTTTGCTTCACCTGCTGCCTGCTAACATGAGTAAGACTCAAACTTGCTAAAAATGGAGCCACTGAATTGCATCTAAAGGAGAGCTGAAATCTCCTTTTATGGAGACATCAATTCCTGCTTGTTAGATTCATCTGGGTTTTGTCCCTGTGGCTGATCCCTGTAAAGGGATTTGGCTCTAGACAGGTCTAAAAAGGACTTTGTACTCATTTACTCTTTCTTCGTTTTGGGGGGATCCATCTCAAATTTGCTTTATTGTCCTCACTGTGTGTTCCTGAAGAATATGTAAGCCGTATCTCGGGAAACACAGCATCTGCAGCCTAAACCAGGACTGCCTCAGCCTCCCAAGCAGCAGATCTGCCCGCGGTCCAACTAGTGTCTGCAACTGGCACCTCGCAGGCTACAGGAAGGAGGGAGAGGAAACACAGTTGACAGCCGCAGGATTAGATAAGTTGAAGCTGCTATGGTCACTTACCCTGCAACGTTGCTGCTTAATTCCCAACCACAATGCAGCCATAAATCATTGAGGCCTCAGTTTACTCACACAAATATTTCCCTTTTATTGCAACAGCTTTTTTTGTTCTTTTTCCATGTGTTGTACATCTATATCCTCTCTCAACCTCTCCTTGAATCCAAACAAACCTCCTTCGCCCTTTCCTGAGATACTTGTTCTTCATTCCATCAATTCCCTTGTGTTCTTATAGTACCTGTTCAAGGCTGAATAAGTCCCTGCTGGACAAGGATGATACTCTGTTCCAGAGGAAGCTATCTGGTGCTTCATACCATGCCATTAACGTCTGCTGCCTAAAAACCACTTCTGGTCTGTCAGAGGATTGTATTTGCCTTTTTCCACTATCAATTCAAACCAGTGGCACCCAACTGAGCTATGACCTATTGATGTACCTCAGTTTTCTCCCCTCCTCCAATTTTACTTGCTGAGGTCCCAGAAGGTATTGGACCTTTTTGCTGCTGATTCTTACTCTCACTTTGAAATCTGAATTTTATGTGCTTTCTGTTACCCCAGGCTTGAAGGTTATCAGAATCCTCCTGTACAACATTTCATCCTACCTATTTGTTTCAACAACAACTATTTCCATCCCATTCTTTGTGTCTTTATGCCAGTATCTCCAATGAATATATTGAACGAAATTAACCCTGAGACCACCTCTCCATCCCTTCCTCCAGCTCAGGTATTTCTATTTCAGCACAAGTCACCAGCATTTCATTCAGAATAGTGTCTGTTCTGCTGTGTCTGTTCAGTACTGTTCTGTTTTTCTTCTCTAGTTTCTTAAGGATTTCCTGTATAGCACCATAACAGACACATATTTTCTTTGTCAGGACAATCAAGACAGCGGGGTGGTATCATGCTGAACAACCATCTACCCTTGCTAAGCTGTCTTGCCTTTTTTCCATTTAACATTAGGCAGTTAAAACTGCGATCTTGGACACTTCTCAGCTGGGACTCCATGGGGATTGGAACTAATGAGTAGTAAAAACTATTTATTTTATTAGAAATTAGAAAAATGCTTCAGTTAGGTAATAAATATATTCATTAAATGTGTAAACATCATTTGCTTACAGCAAAAACAAGGTAGTTGCTTGGAAGAGGTGATTTGAATCACCACCACTCATTCGTTTCATTGCCAAGAAAGTGATTCTGCTTAGTCAAAGCGTGTGCGGTTGTGAAAGAGGATTTACTCATTGTTATTTGAATAAAAAAGATTAGTTCATCTGCATTGTCCAACAGACCTTGTAAGCAAGCGCTTGACAAAGGGATTTCAGTGTTGCAGGCAGATTTGTATTGTCCTAAGATTCTTCCATGGGGAAATCACAGCTAAAGCAAAGGCAGCATCTCTTCTCCTCTTCTCATTTACAAAGGTTGCTTCCCTCAAGTGCAATGAGCAGCACTGTTCCTCCAGAGATGAAAAGAATGTGAAAGGGAGTATATGACTGAAACCCACAAATGTTATGCTCTAGTTTAACCGGAATAGCTTTTCCTTGAAAGGAGGCATGGAAGACTGCAAGCAGAGGTGCTGACAGTAAGCACACTGGGATACGCTTTCTTCTTTCCATTTCTTTCTTCCTCTGGGGCTTAACACTGCTGCTCCCTCACAGAAACACTTTTCTACAGAGATAGGTGCCTTGGGACTGTGTCGTCCCATCTGGCAGAAGTTTCTCCATAGGCAGTAGTGCAGGTAAACATCAGAAGTTAATTGTGGGAGAGATCATTCATTGCAGCCAAGAGGGAGAGGCTCTGAGGCTTTTGGTTTCCAAGGCTGATGGTGTTAGTTTTCTGCCCAGAGGGTAGAAAGTTCAGTATGCAGACAGCTGGGAGGTGACAGCTTCTTCTTAAACCTGGTGGCACAAAGCTGAGTAACCTTGTGCCAAGCCTTGTGTCTTTAGCTGAGAATCAGCCTTACAGCACATGGCTTCTCTGAGCCTTGTGCTGCGGGTGCTGAGGGAGCATTGCAAAGCTTTTTGAAGAGCAGTCATCTCAGGTTGGAAGTTAGGAGAGTACTGCTGCAATAATATCAAGTAGGAAAGACTGAAATGCTTTAGTGCTTGCTGAGATATGGTTTTGGTAAATAGCTATTACAGTGGACTGAATTGAGGGAAAATATCCAGGCTTGTGTGTGTGCTAAACTGTGCATCCTTGCATGTCCAACTGCTACTATTCAGAAAGTGACACGAATTGATGAAGTCATTGCAGTGGTACTGTGGGAACTGCAAGCTCCTCCGTTGTGACACCATCCTGGGACTGAGAACCCTTTTTAGAGGTCGTTTCCATACCACAATTCATAACTCTACCTGCTCCTGCAGGATAAGCTGGCTTGTCAGCAGCTTAGCATCTCCCCCAGGGAAATGCTTTGCACCTGAAGCCGTAGGTCCTGTTTGGTAAGTGCCACTGCAGCTCCAGCTCAGCTTCTGCATTGCTCAGGAGAGCTGCAGTCAGCAAAATGGTTTCTCTTTCCAAGCACCTGCAGCAGCAAAGCCTGCTCACTTGCTCTTTGCAAGGAACTAGGTCCTCAGTAGTACACAGGGAGAGTAACCCCAGGATACAGCATGGCAGTATCATCACCCTGATGGAGAAATAGGGCTGGGAAAGAAAAAACTATTCAGCAGACACTGAGTGCATTGTTTGGTGCGTGGCAGGATGGTGCTGAGTCCTATAATGATACAGATAGTATCAAGATTTGCATGTTGACTGGTTTGTACATCTAAGGTGGGCCTGACTGCAGGTGGTAGTGGTATGAGCACCAGCAGTTACATCACAGCTACCATATCAGCCTGGAGAGCCTTCATTCAGGAATTGGTTGAAATGTGTTACCTGCAAATATTCAAAAGTATTCCAAAAACATTCACGTCTGAAAGTACTGAGCTCTGAAAGCACATTCCTTGTCTTTGTTCTTAATGGTATTTGCCCAAGGCTTTTATCAGGAGTATCAGCACGATGGGTTTTGGACTGAAAATGATAAACGCTGTGAACTCACCCAAATAAAGTCGTTATAGAGATCTTCAAGAGAAAAAAAAAAAAAAAAAAGAAAATGAAACCAAATGTGTTAGGGACATCTTTGTAATTTTTGGAAAATCAACCTTAGTTTGCATCAAGGTCATCTGTGTCATTATGGGAAACTGCTGACAATTTTAGTAAAGCAGAAGCTGAGGATTCCTTTTTCCAGGCTCAAACATTAACAAAGTACTGGTGTGAGGAGAAGGTTTAGAGAGAACTGAGGAAAGTGAGTTTCTAACAAGCATCATTCTGCCAACACCTTTTCAGCTGTCAGAAAGAAATCCTTTCTATCCACAATTGCATCACTCCTGATATCTCAGCCCTGAATTGAAAGTAAGTTCTACCAACTGCATTATATCAATGAACTGCATCACTGCACTGTACCACTGTGTACTGGCACTGCTTAAAAAGGGAGTTTCTAGATGCTGATCTCTTGATCTGCTGGTCTCCTTGTCAAGAGCTCCCTCAAGGACTTAGTATTTACTGGTGAGCAGCAAACAGATCTAATAGCCAACAGTCAAACATGATTTATAATCTCAAAGTACATTTGAGTGGGCTGGATGTTCGCTACCATGTCCTGGGTTTTCACTGTAATTGAATCACTTTATGGTGTTTTGTTTTCTTTCCCAGGATACTTTAAATGTTCCAAGCATCTCTATGAATGTATTCACATGATACCAAGAGTTTTTAGGAAGTTTATTGCTTTTTCTGCCACACTTGAGCTATCCTGAAATAAACGGCAAACTAAAGTGGGGTAGCAGCCACTGCTTTGTGTATCTGCAGTGTTGCAACAGAAACCTCTAACCAAGAGTCTCCTATGCTTGGTGTGAGATGAGTCCTTTTGATGTGATAACAAAGTGGTTAATGAGTTCAAAAGTGTACGTCCATGTTGCATGCAGCTGTAGCATGTGGGAGCTCCCTTCTCTTACTGGCCAGAATGGGTTGGGATGTACAGGAATGCTGTGACTGCTCCTGCTTTCCAGCACTGAACTGACAACAGAATTTATACAAGAGTGTTTTTTCCACATAAGCAGAAAAAGCAGGGACGGGCAGGTGGGCTGGGACTGGCTGCAAGCTCACTCTTTGCACCCTAGAAACGTAGATGGTTGCTAAGGATGCAGATGGCTCTCTTGGGACTTCTTGTGATAATTTTGGGAGTTGACTCGGGCAATTTCAGCATGAGGCTTAGTTTGCAGTTTCACCGTGATGCAGTACTTTTCGTTGGGAGTCAGCAGAATTTACTGCCAGACACAGCACAGATGTGAACTTTGCATGGAACCTTCAATAATCATTTGCATGTGCAGCATCCTAATGGCTGAGCTGCTAGATTGCCGCCTTATGCTTTCCCCTGTGACGAGGCATGCTAGAGAACTTCAAATGAAAGCAGAGACTCTCATCAGGCTTCAGTCCTCCAGCAGCTGGGATATTCAGAAACAAACTGCACTTGAGATTTCACAAACTCCACGGTAGCGTTGCAGAACTGGCGGCACTGAGCAAACCCAGCAGCTGCCCAGTGCTGTTTTGCCCTCTATGGTATTTCGGGTTTTCCCTAAGAAGGAAATGGTTGGTTCAGAGTTCTGCTGACAAGCTGAGTTTGCTTCTCAGCTTCCTGCGCCTTCACCCTCCTCATTGGCATTTTGGACTGCTCCTGCGTTGTGTATCAGGCACTCCCATAGTCACAGCACGATGTTTGGCTCTCTTCAGTGTTAATTACCCCATGATTTGTATATAGCTACAAAGGGATTGCTGCACAAAAGCCACCTTAACTTCTGCAGGTGGTTTGCTGGCTGGCAGACTAATGGCACACTGGGAGCAGACTTGGAAAGTCTCAATTCCAGTCTAATAAAAGGACTCTGCTTATGCTTATTACCTCCATTTTAGTTTCCCTTCTAATAACTTGGTTAAATAACATCCTTAGAATGCACAATGCTTCCTAGAAAAGCTGTAGTGTAATTTTTGGTCTCTTTGTGAAGAGTGCAAGTGTTCCGTTTTTCTTTGCAGAGCAGTGGTTTTACTTATCACAAAATCCGAGCTCTAGCCAGAGGACTGAAGAATGTAACAGTGATCTTTGAACTTTCAGCTTCTTCCAAACATTACATGGAAGAAGCTTTACCTTTCGGAAGGCAGAAGCAGAGCTCTGTAGTCATGCCACATATCACCTCCTTTTCACTGCCCATCTGCCTGTCTTTCATAATGTCTCAATTCAGGAACCTTCCACAGAGGTCACAAGCAAGGTCAGGCAATAGGAACCTCACGCTGCCTTTTTCACAAGAACACCTTTTTTACACTGAATAGAAGAACATCATCTGTCATTTATTATTTTATTCCAAGTGCCTTGTATTGTAAAGCAGTCAGGGAAAACAATGCAACTTCCCTTGAATTGCACATATTCTTCCAGGTTGAGATCCTGCTTTTATTTGCCCATTTCCACTAGTTTTCACTAACTTCAACCTTGGCCTGAAGTTCCTGCAGGTGGGGGTCTCAGGATGTGCCTGACCATCTTCAGGACATGGCATGCTCCTACTGCTTCTCCTCTAGGAAAAGGAGAAAGGGGCCAGCAGCCAGATGCACATCACACTAAAAAGTGTGCCAAAAAGCTAGGAAACCATTCAGGAAATTCAGATACAACAAACTTCTGGAACAACCTTTGTGATGGGAATGGTGAGAAATGGGACAGGAGGAAGCAAAATCCCTCACTCGTTTTAAATCAGAGCTTGACATGGCTGTATGGCACAGGTCTAAGGTGGTAGCACCCCTTTTCTCCATGCAGTGACTTTAGACAACACCTAAATCCGTACAGTAAGGTGCCTTCTTCCTGGGAGCCAACAGAGAGGCCTGGTGTGAGCATTTGCACCTCCTTTTGCTAAGGCATAACACTGCTTTGCCATGGTGCCTCCCAGATTCTCATAGATAAATGTGTCAATAGTGAAATCAGATGTTGCTTCAGTCTCTTCTTTAACAGTACTAGCTACACAAGGAAAATTGGAAGTGAAATAAGGAGAAACAGAATCTTAAGAGTGGCAGATTCTTCTGTTTCATGCAAAGCTATGGTCAGGGTTTATTTTTGTTTCTGTTTCTGTCTAGTTCATCCACTTCCAGGTCTTTTCTATAAGAGGGCTCCTCTCCTGCGAGCACTGTGGGTCCACTGTGGGACTTCACGGAGTCTTGCAGTACAAGGGGAATGAATTAAACCTTTAGTTCAGTTCTCAGTAAACTATAGATTACCATTTCCATTTTACAAGAGATCCTCGCCACCTAAATAATGATTTTCAACATCTCCTGTTACTCAGTATGATGCAACATATTCCTCCCCTCCATTTGCATGGTGTATCACAGTGTCCTGGGGAATTGTGCAATTCAACAGGACAAAATGAACTTTCAGCTTTCAGAGTCTTAAAACGTGTGGGGGGGAAGAAGTGGTCATGTAAGTAAAGTGAAGCAGTTTGTCCAGTGGAACAACTGTGCTGCTACTGCATTACCTTCTAGGAAGCATTTCTCTGCCTTTGCTCCCACTTGCATGCATCTCTCCTGCCTTATACAAAACTAAGTAAAACTGGATTATTTCTGGGGTTTTCTGAAGTGCTGAATCAAGTTGGTATTTAGCTGGATGTACCCCCTCTCTGCTGCAAGCTGCTAGGGTACAGGACATGGGCAAGATCTACAGAAGTGGGTGCGCACTAAGGCATTGCACCAGCGTAGCTACTTTGGAACACTCTGAGGCTCTGAATCAGGAAGATCAGATTGAGATATCCCATTGCCTAAGTAGTACTCTATCCACCATCTGCTGTCTGTATAGGGAAGAAGAATTTCATCTTAATCTCTCCTTTCTTGAGCTGTTTTACTTGTGGCCGAATCTACTGGAGCAGAGGGAAGGCGCGCCTGGACTCCAGGCTGCTGTAGGGTGGACTGTGGGCCATGAGAGCTCCCGTTCCTGTTCCAGAGGCGGTCTCCCACTGCAGAGCTCCCTCAGAGGGCTGGGCTTTGAGTTTGGTCTCCTCTTTGGTTAGAAATTTCACCTCAAACCTCCATCTCCATAGGAAGCCTTTAGCAGGTGGGATCTTGGTCATCAAAACGTAGCTTTGCCTTCCAAAATAGCTCCCCTGCTTCCAGTACAACTGTGCTGCTGAGCTCCTGATTACTTTTCTGCTTCACCCCCACCCCTTATTTCTGATTTTTCTTTCCTTTTTGGAATTAACCAGTCCTGGGCAAATTGAGAGCAGCACCAAAAGGCATCTTGGTGTGGGAAGCTGTTACTTTGAAGGACAAAAAGAAGCGGGAAGTTTGTGTTTATCTGTTCAGTAGCCCTGCACTGATGCTGGTACCTCCGAGCTGGCCCAGCTGCCAGTTTTCACTGAATTCTCAAGACTAAGAGTAAACAATTGATGCCTTTCACTTCAACCAAAAATGAAGTTGCATCAAGAGTGTTTTACCAGGAGCTATGAAACTTTCCAGCTCCTCAGTCTTGTTCAGTGTTCTCCCACCACTTCGGAGATGTTCTAAACTCCAGCTATAGTCAGGGAGCAGTTCTCTGGGGAACTGAAAAGCTGTTGGGATCTGGATGCATATATTCAATGTACTTTTTTCCTTAACCTTGACAACCTGAGCAGTGCTGAGTGATCCCCACGCAGAGCTGTGCCCTGCAGCCCTCTCCTCATCCCTGCCTCAAATCCCCATGTTCCCACTGAACCACGCAGGGAACTTTGGAGCTTATTGAACTGTGGCTGCTGAGAGAAGTTTTATTCCAAACCTGAGATTAAACAGGAGATGAAACAAGTGTTCTCTGTGCCACCTGGCCACCAGAACCCACCTCCCTGCAGCATGGCATGGAAACAGAATCAGGAAAAAGGTCTTTTTTGAGCCCAAAGGAGCTGAATAATAATAATGAAAAATGTGTCCATGAAGCAGCCTCATTTGCCTTCCCCACAAGCATGCAATGGGTGGAATGGGGAGGGACTCTTCATTAGGGACTGAAGTGATAGGCAAGAGGTAAAGGGTTCAAACTGAAACAGGGGAAGTTTAGATTGGATATAAGGAGGAAGGAAGTTCTTTACTGTCAGGGTGGTGAGGCACTGGAATGGGTTGCCCAGGGAAGTTGTGAATGCTCCATTGC
>JAOEHX010033047.1:0-12575 GCA_025448015.1 Bolborhynchus lineola | reverse complement strand
CTTTACAGCAGACCTGACTTCACCCTTCTGAACTCTTTGCTTTTCCCCTCTGAAAGCCAGTTTTCTGAGCTAACATAAAGCCAAGAGATAACCTGAGAGTCTCTTATTGGTGCCATCCTCTGCAGGGGCTTTCTCTCAACATCATGAGATAGCGTTATATATATTTCTTAGTTAGTCTGGCATCACTTGCTGCTTGACTAGGAATGACTGGAAGTTGCTAATAGTATCTAATTAGCACTTTCTGAACTATGTAGGTCTCCCAGGAAAAACTAGTCCATTTTCCACAGACCTGTATCATAGTTGTCACCAAGGTCAAAGCAGTGAGACTGTGAAGATGACTAGGCATTTTGGTGATCTATGAGGTTGCTTCCAGGCAACCGGGGGTCCACACCTTCCTTGTAAAAGTGATACCTGCTATATGCTCTGTGAAAATTGTGATTTTTTTGGAAAAAATGATTTTTTAAATTTTTTAAAAATCTTTTTCTTAAGAGGAAACAAAAAAAAAAAAAAAAAAAATCCTGCATCTCTCTAGTTAAACCACACACTGTTCCCAACTCTGACAGGCTCAAACAAGACCGTATCACAATTCAGACTGTGTTCAGAGTGAATTTCACACTAAGGTTTACTTTAAGTCTTAATCTAAGCTCTTCTTTAACAATTGACACCACTATCTTTCCTTTAAGGATCTAGGACGTGGTCTCTAGTCCTAGTAACCTGTGCATGGTGGTCACCAATGAAAAATCTACTAAAGCGAGTGTGTAGTTGCAGACAAGGGGTTCACTTCTGTGCTCAACTAACCACATTACTCCAATTCATCCTGGTTGTCCGCATTAACTCTGCAGTGAAAATGATCCATCAGCAAACAAAAACTGAAATGAGATACCACCAAGTCAATGTCAGGTGCTTCAAGACATTGAACTCTTATATGGAAGAAAGAAGGAAAAAAAACCCAATGTGTCATTCATTTAATAACAGCTTGAAGTGATGCACTGAGGAAAGTGAGCTTGTTCACTGGCAAACTTTATGGAAAGCTCATTACAGAAGTACCAAAAGGTGAAATGAAAAATGAATGAGGGCAATTTTCTAAGGAGAATGGAAGAGTTCTACAGTTCACTGTAAGGCTCCAGGTCATCCACTTGTATTAACAACAGCTTATGGCACTTCCATTGTGGAGGTGGACCATAACGTAAGCAGAGGTTAAACTTTGCTGCAATGGAGAGATGTAAAGATGTTGATACCTGCTATTTGACACTGAACAAGATTGGGTTTATCAGAGAGCCAAAAGCTGGAGGTCCTTTCTTAAGCCAAATAATACACACACCTCAGGGGATCCTGTACCACTATGCAGATCCACATACATAATCCACACACAGGTTCTTTATGGCTTCATCTGGCACAGCTAAATGTCACTGAGGCAAATATTTGAATCCATGGGAACTAGTCTGACTCACAAGGAACTTCAAACTGAGTTGCTAAAAGCTTCATCTTTTAGAAATAATGTGCCTCAGAATATGGAAAGTAATTTCTGCTTTCAGCCAAATTGTTTGCTAAACGACAGAGTGAGACACAAATCTATCAAGCACAATCAGCAGCAATTGTGTGTTGTTTGGGCTTTACCTACTGGGGGAATTGAAACCTAGCCTGAGGACCCGCATGTGCTGTACATGCCATTTTGAACGCTTGCTGCAAATAATTCATAAATTGGCATCAGAGAGTGTGTTGTGTGCTGGTCTTTTGCTTGGAGGGATTTAATCCTTGTTTGCATGTTCATGCTTCAAATCCTAATTAATTTAGACTTAATTTATGACAAGAAGCATGCAAAGAAATCATCATAATCTAAATAGGAACTTCCACTAAGAACACTTGTAAGACAGGGATATATATTATTTATTCTGTTGCAGACTTATAAGTAAAATGTCATTGTAGTTGTATGACAGTAGTGAGTCAACAGTAACAGGTATATCACACTTACTTGGTGTTGGTTTTCTTCTTCATGCTCAACCATATGGAGGTTTTATTTTGAAAAGCAAGGACTGAGGATATCTGCATTCCTCCTTTCATCACTGTCCATATAGCTCACAGTTTGGGACAATCTGTAATGCTCTCCATTGTATCAGCTACAATACCTTTTCCAGAGTGGTCTCAGCCCTGTTTAGAAATATCTTTTGTTTTTAACTGAAATGGCAGTTTGGGGATGATAGCAAATAAAGAAAAAAGGAATAAACTATTGCCCTCTAGAAGCCTCTCTACTGCATGCATCATCAGGAGATGGTTTTGTACCTTTTAAGTGCCAGTTCCTCATGAATGGTTACCTGTGACTGTCTCAACATGACTGCTGAGATAATTATCCATAATGAAATCCCTCTTCACACTGAACAGCAGTGTGGTTATATCTTGAGGGTGTTAATGCTTATTAATTTTACAGCAAAGTTTGCTACTGCCTCCATGTGAGAACATAGTTATATAGAAAAACTTACTTTGCAACAATCCTGTCTGAGCTGATTCTAGTCATCTGACATTACATTAAACAGCCGGAGACCTTTAGAGCTAAAATATTGCATTTTCATAATTAGGTGAAGGAGATCCGCTGTACCTCATAGCTATAATGGATTCATAATATCTGAGGATACAGAGTGGGCTAGGTCAGTTTTGCCAGTTAATTGATTGCAAAGTTTTCTGGCCTAGGTTTTGCCATCCCATCGCCACCTTGGGTCATTCAGTCTGTATGCTTGTTGTATCACTTAATGTCTTTTGTGGCATGCTTTTGAGTGTGGGACAATTTATAAGACAGAACAGAATCACAGATCTTCCATCAAATTATCATGGTTTTGGGCACTGTACTTCTCTTGAATTGAGGGAAAATACCTGCTTACTCAGCCTTGGCACGAAGCTGAGGAGAAGGACTTTGTACATCCTTGCATGTCCTGTTCATCTAGGGCGGGGAGCATGCAGTCTGAGCCCAAATACCTGAGATAAATCCCTTTTGATTTTCCTGAAGATTAAACAAGATCTTGATAGTGACACATTGTAATTCAAAATGAAATAAAATTTATTGGATTAGTTCCTTGCATTTGTTAACTTGTGAAATAAGTAGCATATTGAAGCTACCAGAAATGCAATAGCTGCAGTTGCATATTACCAGTAATTCAGTCTGTTCCTGGAAGACATATTTTCATAACCTGTTCAAACATGCTGGTTTAGTACCTGGTTGCTGCTTAGTTGTGTATTTTTAGGCAACTGAGCAGTTAAATAATTCCCAGCTAACATCATAGCCTCAAATACCATTTACTGCATCTGCACAAAGACTTTACTTATTTTCATCCGTCATGGAGGTTTATTCGCATAGTGAAAAATGTTACTTGTGTCGTATACAACTTGTAATACCCTGCTCGCAGAATGAGCCAGGTGGCAGCACCAGGGGAGCTCTGTGCCATGATCCTTCTTGGTAGCTTAGCGGTCTGCTGGAGAACTCCATGATAGAATTACATTCTGGATGCTTGGCCTCTGATTCACCCCCTCAGAACAAATCTTTGCTGGAAGTGAAGCTTGGGTCAGGCTCATGAAAACTGATAGTGCGTCAGAGTTCACCTACAATAGAGGTCTTATGTGGAGATGTGATGGTTCCTTTTCTGAAGCTGTCCTTTTATTAATGGGATGACATGCTCATATTCGCTTATATATCTCAAAAACCTTAAACTATAATGACTTGGCTTATGAAGAGTTCATAATTCAGTGTCTAATGTTCTTGTACGTAACTCAAAGCCTCTGCTACGTCTGACTTTGAAGCAAATGATAGGTCAAACCAAGCAACCCATTCTTTGCCGTAAAATGAGAGTGTACTAATTATTTATCAGTATCTTCCCCTTAATTTGGCTGAAGGAAGAGATGATTTCACAACACAAACAGAGCTGTGTAGGCAATATCCGCCATTGTAGTTAAAAAGGTTCCACCCAGATGTAAGTGATAAGTCAGTTTTATATGACAGCAAAGCAGTAAAGGCATGAATAGACTCCTGAAGTAGTGCATATATACATATTTATATTTCCTCCTACTCACTGCCCCCTACAATGTTTGTCTTAAATCCAGCTTTCAGAATTTATTTAAAAAAGCCCACAGCATTTGTATGAGCAAGGACACAATTTCTTGGTCTCTTCTAGGGTTCTGTAGGGAGATTTCTGAAAATCGTAAGGTTTTTGAGGTGGGCTGGGTTATTCTCTCTGTTGATACTTAAAGTACAGCTGGAATAACAGATGTGTGGTATCCACACTGCAGCTTCTGTAGCCTCTGAGCACCTCATATCATGTCCTGGGGCAGGGGATGAGTGCAAGGTGATGCTTCAAAAGTGAAAGTGGATGGGGAAGGGAACTTCCAGAGGCACTGCTGTCCAGAAGCAACTCGGATTAGATGACGTCTGCCCTGCTCCTGCACTAGGTTATATCTGGATCAGGATGGAGATGGCTTCAGGGCATCTTAGCTCCTTTCCCTGTCCTGCACAATTTCCCTTCTGCTTTGGTGAGCCTCAGCACAATAACCTTTGTCTTTCAAACTGATTATAATATGCCACTAAACCCAGACAGTAATTGGGAAGAAAGGATTTAAATGTTTTGACACATGAAGTCTCTACCAAAATTGCTACCTCTAGACTTTAACTTTCAGAAGTGCAAGGCATGCACAACTTCTGAAATGGGAGAGGACACGTGCATAAAAATCTGACACTAAAGCTACGTATTTCTTTTACTTAATAATTACAGCAGGATTTGTCTGACCATAATAATATCTTTATCTAAGCTTATTACCCTGGACTGCCTTTATTACCAGTGGAAAAAAATAAGCACTTCTGGGGCACATATTTTCATTCTGAAATAGGCATCTAAATAGGTCACATGAATCACATCTTATAAGCACTGATATCGTGAATGCTGATTGTATTTAAACATTTTGGTTTAGCATTAGCACTATAACCTCCTTATGGTTCTCATAGCTACCAGTATTCTCTCTTCCGGAGTTGATATATACTCTCCTGTGATTTAAGCTGTTCAAAGCACATATCCATATCAAAACAGTGTTTTCAATGAGGCTGGAGCTACAGGTAACCTCAGTCAAGATGACTCAACTCCCGTTGTTTCCAGAATCCCTCATTAAGGGAAAATTATGTCGTCACATGAGGTGCAAATGAAACCAAAAAATTTTTCAGCAAAACCAGAAGCATATAATCCTATAGTTGATCTTCAAGGTTCCCGCCAACCCAAACCATTCTGTGATTCTGTGATAGTTGATAATACATTATTTAGGGATGCATTTTAGCTATAGGGTGACTACACTTAGGTTTTTGGCAGACTTTTATGACTGTAATATATCATTACAGTGCATTGATTCTTTTTGCCACATTAGCCCATGTCCCTGGAAGTTTGCCGTTAGGCCTAAGAATAATTATACAATAAATGTTTGGTAATTAATGTGCCTACTCCAAAAATTACATGTAAAAATTTGAAATCAAAGGAGTAATAACACTTAATTCTCTTCCAGTTAACCTGCCAGTTATTTGAATGAGTGCTAATTAGATCTAAAAACCATAAGCACACTTTTACAGTAATTATAATGTTGATGCTGTTGTAATTACAGTTGCAACAGCATAATGAGATTTACTTGTTAACCATTTCAGCGCTTCATGGAGTGCCCATGGAACAGCTGAGGGGAAATCCCACAGAGCTTACCCAAAAAGCCATGGAGATGTTGGCTGCTACTGCTCTGGACCTGTGTCAAATGCCTGGGGTCACGGGAGGGAGTTAGAGATCATCACAAAAGCACACAGCTAAAAGCGTTTTCAGGAAAGGCAACTGTTTGATCACATCAAAATCATACCCAAAAGGTCTCTATGTCAGAAGGGGAAGATAGACTCGCTCGTGGCTGGCAGTGCAAGTGGCCAACAGCCTGTGAGCGAGCTGCCGTGGTTCCTAAACAGGAGCAGAGGACAAAGGGGATGGAGTCCTCCCAGGCACTGATGGCGATGATGAGGAGGTCCCACTGACCCCTTTGCCTTTGCCTGCTTTTCCTTCCTGTGCTAGCACTCCCTTCCTCCATGCCTTTAAGCTGTCTCAGTCCTTTCTACAGAGTGCCACCTCTGGCTTAGGGTTGCTGTGAGGTGACCTCTGAGTCACACAAGGAATGCAGGGTGAAGGAAGGGAGTATAGATGACAACAGTATGTCAACAGCAGGCTGAGGCCCTTGAAAGTTTTCTTTCATACTTCACTCCAGCATATCATCACTCCTGTCCCCCTCCACAGCCAGCACCCTGAGCACTGAGAAATGTTTATGGGACCCAAATAGTTTATTTCCCCAGGGCCCTGAAACTCTTCATTCTCCCGTGTAACCCCATTCCTCTGTACATGAACTCCTTCAAAAGCGGTGGCACCATGGGTGCTTTTCTCACCTATGAGTATCACTTTTGGGTTCTGTACCACTTTGTATCACACATGGGGTTTTAGCCAAGGCAGAGCTCTGTTTTTCAGCACCCTCCTGGACCAATTCAACAGCTAATGCACAGAGGGAGGAAATTAGGCTTTTTTCTCCCTTACCTTTCTTAGCAATAGCAGTATTAGCACTTTGAACAGCTAGAAGCAAGACACCCTTTAGAAAAGAAGGAAAAAACATCAGTGCTGCTTAAAGCAGTGAAACCAGCCTGCGGCAGAACTTGCCGATTCCCGTCACCGGTGCTCCCAGCTCTAGAATAAGGGAGGGAAAACCAGAAACTCTGAAATCGGGGAAGAGCAGAATTACGTGCTCAGAGCCTGATCCTGCCGTAGGTACCAGGAGCTTGTCTCCTCCCCTGGGAGTTAACCCCACCCTCTTTTTTTATGCTCTGGGCTATTTTGGGCCGGCAGTGAGAACTGCCGCTCTGACAGATGAGATACTGTACCAGAGCACAGCAGCACTTGTTGCTCTGAAGAACTACACAGCCCTAACAGGGACTGCTGCTCCGCTGCCTGCCTTTTCTTATGTTTTTAATTATTTATTTATGAGCCACAAACTTGTTTTCTCCGCTGGTTTCGAGCCTTATCCTTACAAATGATGTTTTAAGAGCTTTGTGAGAGCTGTTTGGAAGGGAAACCCACCTGCTGTGCAGTTGAAGCCTCCTTTTGCCCCTTGGTAGCAGGACATCAGCCGGTAGCCTTGGGGGTGAAAAATGACAGACTCTGTTGCTGCTAATGGGGAAGGAAAGGACCCTGAAATTGAGCTCTTTGTGAAGGTAAGTTGCACTGTGAATTGGACACTGGTGTGACTCTCAGATCAGCTCGGATTCTACTGAATAATCAAACTTTAATTCTGTGGCGCTGAGTGGAAGCGGTGCTTTGACAGCCTGTTATCTCTTGCACACACATTCGTACTGCTTTCTCCTTCGTGACATTAGAATTAGGTAATGTTGTGGAGGGAGAGCCAGAGTTCCTGTGTTTTATTGTTATTTCTCCCCTCGTGAGTTTGTCCTGTTATTCTTAGCCTGCTGCCTGCAGTGTGCTGTGTCCTGACTTTAGGCTTTTTAGTTTAGCCACTAAGAATCCTGACTTCCTTCTCTGGTTTGGGGAAGAAAGCAAGAAGAGCTGAGGGGTACCATGGTCTGGTTCGCTGGCAGAGGCTGGCAGGTCTGAAACACTAGTGGATCATAAACCAAAAAGGATTGAGCTAAACTGGGCATATTCTGAGAATTTCCTGCAATACTTTTTTGTTTATTTGGTGGGGTTTTTTTCCTTAAAAAAAAAAAAAAAAAAAGAAAAAGAAAAAATAAAAGGAACACAGATTTTACTCTCATTTTCCTCAGCCTGAAGCTCATGCTGATTTTATACAAGGGTAGCCGAGAACAGGAACTGGTATAATGGAAATATAGAAAAATAAGTACATCTGTCACATGGTAAGATTTCAGAATGTCTCAAATTGGGTACATCTGTTAGCCTTGGGCTAATAAAATCTTGCCATTAAAATCATATGTTCAAACGTATTACATATGCCACCTTATTAATAGCAAACTTCATGCAAAGTCTGTCCCAATGAAGAGCTCAGATTTTTTGATGTTCAGAGCATGTTTCAAAGGCTTTATGTACACAGCCTGAAAATCCACTGTGCCCATATAACATGCAGGTATCTCGTCTCTCAGAGCCTAAACCATCCCTGTAAATCAATATGATTATTATTAAGATACAGGAGTTACATCAGACTCTTTGTAAACAAAGTACTGAATGATTGGGAAAGCAAATTTCAGCCCCTCCCTTCTGTCAAGTTGAGGGTATATAGTTGCTTTGTACTCCATGATGGATATTTTGGGCTGTAAATTGAAATGTCAGCCACATCCGTGGTGTGTATACATGGCCTCTTCACGCATCTTCCAAAACCTGTCAGTTCAGTGCAGCCTTTCCGACAGAGCCAGCATCAAGGTCTTTTTCCCTGGCAAACAGATTTTACAAGAATTTCTGGTTCATAATTGCCCAGTAGATCCTTTGTGTGTTAACATGGACCAGCATGGGTCCACATATCCAGACAAGTTGACCCCTACAAGCTATTTCTACCAGAATGAATTTAATAGAGATGTTTGTAGGCTAAAAAAATAGGTTAGTGGGATTGTTTGACACTCTGTTTTCACAAATATATTCTGGAATGAAAATGTTTAGCTACTGATTCATTTTAGTGCCCACACTATTTTATTGAGGCTGATACGGGTGTTTGTGATGTATGGTGCTTTGACTGCATCAGCTGTTAAAGTGAATATCATTGCTCAGATTCATAACATGAAATTCTGGGTCCATAAGGTGCTGGAAAAAATTTGCACTGCATTCAATTGAGCCATGCCATCACCTGAAGATTTATAACTCCAGAAAGAACATTTTTAGTAATGTGACTTCCTGCATAATGTATGTCAAAGAATTGTGTAATGACTCACATAAAACTCGGAATTTGCAGAGCTGGAGCAAAAGAATTAATTGGTATCTTCCTGCAGACTTTCCACTTAGGTTGAAAAATTGCAATTCTTGATGTTTCGGAAAGGTGCCATTAGTTTAATTAAAAGTCTGAAAAGTTGTATAATGTAACCAGAGTGTGTAAGTTACACAGCTCAGAAGCTGGAAAATGGAAAAGAGAAGAACATCAAGCAAGAGATGAGGAAATTGCTGTAAAATAGGAGCATGTAAGAGAAACAGGATCAGAAATTTCTTCTGGAGCATGAAATTTCTCTGCTCTCATGAGACCCCACCTGCAGTACTGTGTTCAGCCCTGGGATCCCCAAGACAATAGGGGCATGGACCTGTCAGCATCCAGAGGAGGCCACGAAGATGCTCAGAGGGCTGTAGCACCTCTGTTATGTAGAGAGGCTGAGAGAGCTGGGCTTGTTCAGCCTGGAGAAGGCCCTGAGGAGACCTTAGAGCAGATTCTAGTGCCTAAAGGGGCCATAAGAAATTTGGAGGGGGCCTTTTGACCAGGGCTGATAGGGACAGGCCAAGGGGGAATGGCTTTAAACTGTCAGGAGACTGAGGTGAGATCTAAGGCAGAAGTTCTTCCCTGTGATGGTGCTGAGGCCCTGGCACAGGGTGCCCAGAGAAGCTGTGGCTGCCGCATACCTGGCAGTGTTCAAGGCCAGGTTGGATGGGGCTTGGAGCAACCTGGTCTGGTGGAAGGTGTCCCTGCCCATGGCAGGGGATTGGAACAGAATGAGCTTTAAGGTCCCTTACAATCCAAACCATTCTGTGGTTCTATGATATCACTAAGAGGAGATAAACTCCTACAAAGGAGAAGGCACTTTGTTTTTTGCTGGAAAGAACTGAAAAGTGACAGTTTCTATATGAGTAGAAGATACTGGAACAAGTGACAGAGCTAAATATACTGAACCACACTTGAGACCAGTTCAAATAGCAGGAGATGTTGGGGCAATGAGCATTTCATCACTTGATTTTTGTGGTGCTAATACTTTACTCAAGGAGAAGAGTTCTGTCCTCTACCTTTGAATGAGCACACAGCCAGAAAATGCAGAGATCAGTGAGAAAATGTAGGACAGGAGATGTGGCCTGGAGGAAACTGTATCTTCTGCAAGCACAAATAAACCAGAATGGGCTGTTTTTCATCTGCCATGGAGTCTCTAATAAAAGCAGTTTCTGTCTCAGGTTAAAAAAAGAAAAGTGTTACACAATTGCTCTATTTTGCTTTTCTGTTTAACCTTAAAAAGACAAGTAGAGAGGTGATTATAAACAGAAGAGCTGTGGTGTAACCCAATGCAGCTTAGCTGAGCTGTGCAGGTAGGCTGGGCACCACCAGGACGCGGCTGAGCTGCTCTGGCACAGGCAGGTTAAGCGGTTATCACACCTTGTTATCATCCCCATTGATTTTGCCTTATTCTAACAGTGCTCTAACCTGGATCTATGAGATCGTTTTGGGAACAAGTGTTTGTTCTTGCAAGAGGTGCTTGATTGAGAGTAAACCTCCCAGATCTGGGGCAGGATGCAAGCAGGTTGATGGTGGGAATTGGCAAAGGTGAGGTCTGCCAGGGAGGTGGTGCCCCCTTAATCTGATCTGCAGTTTGTGTGAGCAGGCCTTATGTGAACACCGAAACTCTCCAGCTCCTGTTCCCCCTCTAAACTTGTTTGACAAGGAATTGGGAGAGGCTGCCCCAGGAAAAGGCTTGCTGTGCGGCAGCGCAAGACGCTGGAGGCGGCAGCAGTCTTGGAGAGGTGAGCATTGGGAGGTAGTGCTGGTTCAGTGCTTAACCTGGCTTGTTGTAGCTCAGGTTGATTTTAATTAACCTGGAGCAGAGTGCGTCAGTATAAATGACACCCTGTTGGAAGGTATACTCAGTTTTTCCTGGCAGTCTCACACCTGTATACTTGAATGTAACGGCTGAACTGAAATGGTGCTCTTTTAACATACAGTAATTCAGACTATTAAAATCCGTATGGGAGAATCACAGAAGGAGTGGGTCAGTCAGACAGCCTGGCTATACAGGATGCAGCACCCATCCTGCTGATTTATCATGCTCCATCAAAAGTGCAGGAGTCACTGCTCTCAGGAGGGTGTAGCTGGCCTTCTCCTCACCCTTGGACATAGTTATCCCAGAGATTATTCCAGTGAGATACAGGATTTTTATGCAGTCTGGAATTTCTTTTTGTGCATTTTCTGGATTTTTCAAAGAAACTGTGTCTGCCAAAAGGTGATTTCAGGCTAATCCTGGTTTGGATTGTGGTGAACTGCTGCAATGTAGCCTTGAAGGAAGATATCAATACAAACGTTACTCCTGGTAACAACCTGTAACTCCTGGTTGGTACAAACAATCATTCATTCTCTGCTATTAAGGCTCTTGTGGTTTTAATGTATGAGTTTCTCTGATAAGAACACTCATTTCAGTTTCAGAATTTCAGGGTTATGAAAACAAATAATGACTTTACAAACAGGGAGAGAGAACTTGACATGAACCTTTTAACCTATTGCATTGGGTTTGAGTGGGGAGGTTTTGGTAGCAGGGGGGCTACAGGAGTGGCTTCTGTGAGAAGCTGCTGGAAGCTTCCCCCACATCTGACAGAGCCAATGCCAGCTTGCTCCAAGGTGGACCCACTACTGGCCAAGGCTGAGCCCATCAGCAACAGTGGCAGTGCCTCTGGTATAACATATTTAAGAAAGGGAGAAGGAGCAGTTGCAGCAAGAGAAAGGAGTGAGGATATGTGAGAGCACCATCTCTGCAGACACTAAGGTCAGTGGAGAAGGCAGGGAGGAGGTGCTGCAGGCGCCAGAGCAGAAATTCCCCTGCAGCCCATGGTGATGCAGGCTGTGGGCTGTGCCCCTGCAGCACATGGAGGTCCATGGTGGAGCGGATCTCCACCTGCAGCCCATGGAGGACCCCACAGTGGAGCAGGAGGATACCCAAAGGAGTCTGTGGCCCCATGGGCAGCCTGCAATGGAGCAGGCTCCTGGCAGGACCTGTGGTCCCATGGAGAGAGGAGCCCACAACGGAGCAGGTTTGCTGCAGGACTCGTGACCCTGTGAAGCACCCACACTGGAGCAGCATTTTCCTGAAGGGCTGCACTCCACGGAAGGGACCCATGCTGGAGCAGTTAATGAAGAATTACAGCCCATGGGAAGGATTCATGTTGGAAAAGTTCATGGAGGGCTGTGGAGGGGAGCCTGCGCTGGAGAAGAAGAAGAGTGTGAAGAGTTCTCCCCTGAGGAAGAAGTGGCAGCAGAGACAACATGTGACCACATCTGACCACAACCACTGTTCCCTGTCCCCCTGTGTTGCTTGAGGAGAGGAGATAGAGAATTTTGGAGTGAAGTTGATCCTGGGAAGAAGAAAGGAGCCAGGAAAAAGGTGTTTCTAAGATTTAGTTTTATTTGTCATTACCTTGCTCTGGTTTGATTGGTAATAAACTAAACAGATTTCCCAAGTCTGTTTTGCCCATTATGGTAACTGATGAAGGATCCTGCCCCTCTGCTCTGCACTCCTGAGACCTCACTTGGAGTATTGTGTGCAGTTCTGGTGTCTTCAACATAAAAAGGACACAGAACTGTTGGAACAAGTCCAGAGGAGGGTCACAAGGCTGATCATTGGACTG
>JAOEHX010033043.1:0-11610 GCA_025448015.1 Bolborhynchus lineola | reverse complement strand
AAGGCTGCTATGAGGTCTCCACGCAGCTTTCTCTTCTCCAGGCTGAACAGCCCCAACTTTCTCAGCCTGTCTTCATAATGAACAGAGCTCTTTGCTTCAGAGGATTTAAGATCAGACCTTGGATAGGAAAACTGTGAGTCTGGAATTGTGATACATTTTTGTCAGAGTACAATACTCTATGACCAGGTTCTTCAGTTATTTCATGCATGGAAAGTTCAATATTAAATACTAGATTTACTTATTCGAGGGTGTTTCATCTTACATAGGATTTTGATATAGCCGAGTGATACAGCAAGGCACTGAAATCATGGTACAAATTCAAATTACACTTAGCAGAATATAGCAATTGACTATACAGATTAATCACAATACAAACATGATTCTTGTTACTAGTCTCATATCATATGCTCACAATGCTGGGCATTCCCAGTTGCTGGGGTAGGATGTGAACTAAATCCAATTCAAGTCTTTGTCTCTTCAAACTTATCTGTTAGTTGCTCAGCTTTGATATTGTCTTGGGTTGAGTCAGTTATACACTCCTCCATGCTTGTCTGGCCATCTTGGAAAGACACTCTTTTGCTTCAGTTTTGATTAACTGTTTGAGAACAAGCATTCAAACAACCAGCTGATTGATGCAGCTGACATAGCCATTTATCTGAAACAAAGGCTGCTCTCTGGTCACTTTTGTAGTAAATTCAGCTTTATTTGCAACAGTGATAGTGGATTTTCCCTGGCTCAGGTTGGAAAGTGTGTGTGTAATAACACCTAACGTTTTCAGATGCAGGCAGAAGATATATTTACATGGAAAATTTTGAAAAACAGCACAAATATTTTTTTCCTGGTAGAGGTGCTTCATAGTGAAATATGTTACTATATCTTCTGCAGAGAAGAGCTCATTGCCACAGTGATATTTTTCTTATGTGTGAATCTCCAGTTTAAAATCTTTTGACCTTTCTAAAGTGAATCACAAAGGCCCTGTTAGGGTCATTAGAGAAAGTTCTTAGTACTTTAACAACTTAGTACTAAGATACAAGACATTCATCTAAGCAGTGAATCCTCCTGGAAGCATACCTTCCACTGGAATCTAATGTTCACTAATATAGAAGCTTGGGTAGAATTTAACTTAGTCTCTTAGAGATTTTCTGCTTAAAAAAAACCCATTTTTCATATATATTTGAAAAATTTCCCTGGTGCAGACAGAGCTGAACTTCATTCACGTGAATGCCCTTTTGTCTATTTGTCTGGGAATATGACTTAATTATAAAACAAAAAAAAAATAATAGACTTGAGGCTCATTATGTCTTCATTATAAAGAAATATTTTATCAGATCTCATGTAATTTTGTGTAGGATTAATAAACTCATAGTAGAAACCATTATGCATTTCAGCTTTAGTAAGTGTTCTGTTACATTACAGTAAGAGAAACATATACGCCACAGGTCAGATACAGCTGAAACAGTGAATTTTACGCCACTGGCTTGTTTCAGGTAATTGCTACCAACATTGCTGTGTGTAAGCATGTGCTTTCAAACTGATGCATACATATGCCTTCAAGTTTCTCCTTCTCTTCAAAGCAGAAAAGTGATGTTTAAAAATCTCACTGTATGTATAGCTAGGTTTAATCAGTGGAATTATATTTGCTTTCCTGTGGCATGAAAATCTAGTCTCAAAGTAGGAAAGCATTATCCAGTGCTGCCCTTCTAGAAGCTGCCACCATGAAATGCTCAGGAATAATCATCTGCTGATGTGTGCAGTGAACTGATGAGACTTGAGGCTGTGGAGACAGTCTTGGAATTCTTCTGTGAACAGCCATTGAAATTCATGTCCTTTGGAGCTGCTCTTTTCTTACGGCTGGCATGGGTGTTGTCTCCATCACTAGTGTCAAACACCACTGTCATGCTGGACTCCATTCTGGACACAGCATACAGGCTACTTTGCCGGGTGGGATGAAATCTAGCCGCTTTGAGCTCTAGCTCGTCATAGCTGGACATCTCGATGAAGGGGCACCAACGGAAAGCTTGTTTGAAACCAGCTCGGAACCTGGGAGGAAAGATGTTTGGTGAAAGCCTGTGTTGTGAGCCAGCCACAGGCGTTAATCTGAAAACATATATTGTGCTGAAAGGACACTAACTTGGCTAATTATCTTGTGCCAATCCTCTTAGTGGCGAACTTAGTGGGAGTTTCCTTGACTAAAGCCTGAGTAAGGTAAAAAAAGCTAGTAGTAACAGCTCATTTATGTTTTGGATTTTCAATATACTTTCCCTGCATTTCAACATTGGTATTTTCCTTCTAGTCATTTTCCCTTCCTTTGCCTGTGCCTGAATAAGCAAATACTAGCTTTCACAGCATTGTGTTCATAGAAATTGTTTTGATTTGAGCTGTGGAGAAATCTGCACCTATATTTTCATCTTCTTTCAGCAAGAAACTTTATGGCATTCTTTTCTGTAAAATACCATCCCAGCTTCCAGATTCCAATATCCCTTCTGTGTTTCCCTTTCTAAAAGAGGTGCTTAAATGGCAATGATATAGTAACTAATTGTTCATACCACATATTTGGAAAATTATTTGTAATAACCAAAGAAGATCCTAGAAAGTTGAAAACTGAACATGAACAATTTACAAATGGGAATTTTGAGGCTTTAGCACATTAATGCTTGCAATATTCAGATAGTGTTGTTTCAATTCAGAGGGACAGATTTACTGTAAGGACTACTGCTACTTTTTGTGTGTATGCATTTCCAGAATAGAAGTTAAACTTTAGATAAGCAATTTGCTGTATATTTATGTGTAACCTTCAAAAAAGCACCTTTTCACCTAGACCTAAGATTTATCTGACTGTCTCACTTTGTCTTGCTTCTCTTGTTTCTATTTCAATGATCAGCCATGTTGCTTATTGTGCCTGTAACGTTTTTAGAGCAATGATAAAGCTACCGCAGTGATGACTACAGATAAAAAATTTACATTGTTCTCAGTGAAAGTTGAATGATGTCACAGAAATAACTTTCTTCCTCTTCATTTGTTTCAGGTTTGTCACAGAGCTGCCACAAACGAGCAGCTAACTTGCTATTTAGGGTTTCTCTGTTCAGATGGAATTATGGAACTTGAAAAAAATACTGAAAGAACCTCTAATGGAAATGGGTTTAGTGAAGGAGACTGTAAAACCTAAATATCTTTAGACTGTATTATTTTTTTGTCTCACCTTCTCTTTCTTATTCAGGGCATGTTTTTTCTTCATCTTGAAATAATGCCCTCTTTATCTAGATACATAAGTAATACCCCTGGAATTACTGGAATTAGCCTGGAAGATGAGGCTGGGGAGAGGTGGTGTAACTCTGTCTTCTATTAGATCCACCAGAGGTAACAATACTGCATGAATTGATCTGACTCCCAACACCAGGCTGTATTTTCCTGCTGCATGAATAGGAAGCAGACATTCTGGCTTCTTGATTTCAATATTGAGCTTAATTATAAGAAAACTTTCACCAGTGTTTCCTCCTTCTATTACATTCTGCACAAGATCACCTTTACTGTGTCTCAAAATTATGAAATGTTTGTTGATTATATTCTTTCACCCAGATGTTTAATTTTGTACTAAAATACAAGTTGAACTAAAGTATGAGTGTCAATACAAGCCATATGAGACATTAATTTTTTTCTGAATAACATCTTTTGTGATTCTGCATAAAAAGTTTTTGAAGAAAATGGCAATGTTTTAGAGGTTTTACGGTAGATAAATTGAGATAAATTGAGATAAAACGAGGCATGATCTTTCCTCACCTTGGATATTGCAGACGTCGGACACCTAGAGAATTCTGGTTTATGTTGAAATTTATAGGAAATTTGCCATTTGAGTTAGGGTATTGTTCTGGCATACTTAAAATTTACATCTTCTTTAAACAGTTGTAATCATCAAAAGGGGAAGAAGTTTGTATGAAATTGATTGTTACCTTGACATTTTAAAAGACAATGAATGTTAGGCATCATAAGCTATTCTCATCAAGGAGGCAAACTCCAGTGTTTTTACACCAATAAAAGCTTGGCAGGATTTGGTCACTTCATTTTCAGTTAGACTCCTTTCCACAGGTATTGCATGATCCTTAGTGGGATTTTATCAATATCCAACAACATTAGTGTAAAACTTGTCAGCAATTACACTTGACACTGGTTGTTCATTCAAAATAGATTTCTAATAATATTTAAGATTACTTATTCAATACTGATTCATACTGACTCCATTACGAGAAGTAATACTGAAAAATAATACGGCTAGGATTACATTTGTTTACATCCTGGTCCTACAAGCTGAAATGAATAGCATGAGTTCATCCTGCAATCCAGTAGTCTCAAACCACCACATATCTCACCAAACTCAACAGCAATGCCTTTGAAATTCAGAGCAAAATGTGTTGCTATCAAACAGTACTGTAATTCAGTATTGAGTAATATTTTAGTAGCCTGTTACAGACCTCAGACTCAGTAGACATCTAATGATGAAGTATTAAAATACACAGTCAATCACATTTTGTATTATATCCTTCCAGTACTGCAAAACAAATTTGTGGCTACCATTAGTTAGTGAACATACAGATTCCACTGTATATCCCCAATGGTTGAAATTACTTCTTTATTTTATTGTTTTGCAAGCAAAAAAATATTAAACTGTTATAGATTTTTAGATTTTGCACATGGAAACAGAAAGGGTTGACTTATGAATGCTGAATTTTGCTCTGAAATAAGACTAACATAACTACTGGAACTGGACATTTGGTTTTTGGGATTCGTTTCAAGTACAAACTTACAGAAAAGTTTTTTGTGCTTTGTTTTCTTTCCCACTAACTGAAAAATATTCAAGTGATTTTTTTTTTTGTCTTTTATCCCATTCAAACCATTTATAGTCTCATTGAAGTTATGCATACCAGCTGTTTCATAACCAACTCTTACCTCTTATTGAGACAACAGTAGATAATGGGATTGTACATTGTAGAGCTCATGGCAAGCCAAAAGCTGGCCAAATAGATTTGCTGAATGTATTTCCACCGATTCAATTGTTGGTAGATCCCAGTAACTATGAAGTAAATGTGGTACGGCAGCCAGCAGATGGCAAATGTCAGCACAACCACAATCATCATTTTTACCACCTGAAAAAAGGATGTAATAATGCTATTTAATAATATACGTTAGAGCTTTATTATTTGGACTAGCATTTCAACATCCATTAATGATCTTATTGCATTTGATTAAAGTTAGTCAAAGCAAAGAATGAACATGCTTTTATGCAATTTTCCTTTTGATTTGACTTTCCTAAATTTCTGTTTATTCTCTTTCTTTCTTTCTTTTTTTTTTTTTTTCCTTGGCTGGAGATCCTCCTTTTCCTAAGAAAAATAACATGAAAATTTCTCTAACTTCATTTGTATAGATTATTCCAAGAAAATATATTTCCTTACTTGTATTTGGCATCTAAAATACTACTTTTTTTCTGTATACCTAATCATGAGATAAGTTTACAGGGTGTTTGGGAGACCTCATTTTGGCTTTTATTGACCCTGATATCTTTCTGTGTTGTGCTCTGTAAGTGTATGGCTTATCCCCATTTATTAGATGTGATTTTGAGTAAATATGAGGTTGTAGGAAATGAGCAACTGCAATATCCTCTTTAATTTCAGAGGATAACAATTTCCTTGGCTGATGAACATTATTTGTTGTTTTCTGCAGGCATTGTAACATCTGTTAGCTACCATAGTTTCCATTAAGCACAAATCAAAAGGAGCTCTCTTTTGTGCTTGAAACACAAGAAGGAAAGTTCCAGGTCACGTAAAACTTTCACTCCTGTCTTTTCCTCTTCAGCTCTGCCAATCACTAGCTCAGCTGCCATTTTCAACCAACATGTCACACATTTACAAAACAGTTGATATTTTTTTGTTTAATGAGTAAAATGAAACCAGATGTGATAGATCTGTGCTGTGAAGTCTCTTGTTCATTTGTACTGTCAATACTGGAGAGTAAGAGGGATTGCTATCAACAGCTGTTTTGTTTTCATTTCTATGCACAAGGCATTGTTTCCTACTGCTTGTAGTTTTGCCAGGAAAAAAAGAAAAAAACCCAAACAACAAACAAACAAACAAACAAAGACATTTGCCATACCTACATGGCTTCGGTTGATATTTTTATAAAATTTCAAGTAACATAAGTAATTTTACATATTTTACATGTAAGTTTTATGGTGCCATCCATATTACATCTTCCTGTGAGAAACAGAAAGCAACTTTTCATTTAATCTCTGGCACCAGTTTACGAGCTTTCCTCCTGGCTGGGTCTGTACTGTACAAGAGTACACTTTTTATTACAGAGACGTATCACCACTTGAAGATACAAAAAGGGCATCTGTCCATACAACCCCCAACATTACTGATATTTGGTTCTTTAAAAGCACTTTTCATCAGTTAACTGAAAATCGTTGCAGAAGGAAGATTGTAAAGGAAGGCAACACACCAAAACATAGTATCAGTTTCACCTTTGGTGAGTATATGTCTGTATGTCTGTATCTAGACATGTATAGATGTACATGGGACTGTATATAATAGTTTGTTTTGGGTAAAGAAGAAGTTGTGACTGTATGTGAATAGACATTTCTGGATTAAATTCTGTATCTGAAATGATAACACAAAAATACGTTGACAAATGACAGTGGGTCATTAAATGGCATGTCTTTTCTACTCCTTTGGACATAGCTTCTGTGGTTCTTCTGCTGGGATTTACCCCTGTGCCTTGCATACATTGTATGGGTAGAAGACTTAACTCCATAGTTATACCACAATGCTTAAGCTCTCTGTCCATTGACTTACAAGTGTACTTGTTGCTGTGTTTTTATACCTGCCAGGAATGAAAAGTATTACTTCAACACCATTCAGGATTTTTGTAATTTCAGAATGCCTGAAAGTCTAATTGCTTGCCTTCATCTCTAATTAGCAAGTCTTGAAATACCAGCTGTGAGAGTGAAATTATTCCTACAATTATTTATCATTGGAATATCGTAGGTACTAAATGGAAGGAGATTTTTCTCAAAGTTTTCAAAGTGTAATCACACAAATCCAAATTTATAGTGCACATTTCATCTGTACAGTGCTTGAGAACTGAAACAGTAAAGCTTTCCAGCACTAAATGCAGTTTAATCTGGTTGAATATTGTACCAGTCATACCCTAGAATTGGTAGAAATCACAGTAAGAGAGCAGGTTTCCAGTTTGGCATACTAAATTTTGTTAACTACGTTTTCAAAAGGAAGTTGTTTGACTCTTTCTTACATCCAGATTCTTTCTATGATTCTTACATCCAGCTAGCTTTCTATGTTATATTGAAGGGTAGGACAACCAGTACTTGAAGAGCCTAGTTAAAGGTCTCCTAAAGCTAATAAACCTTCACAGTCTGTACAAATAATAGCTGTTTTATTTCAACTGCTGCATTCAAAAATTAAAACACAAAATGAACTAAGTTTTAGGTTACACTATTACTAAGTATTTCAGGTTTTCTTCAGGGAAACAGAAATCCCAAAATAACTATTTACGGTATGACACAAAGAAAAATCCTTAACACATTTGTTTGGTCAAAATTTCAGGCAATTCAATTCTTATTTTAAATGTTTTAACCTTTTTTTTTAATTTTAAATTAAGTTTTGAAATGAAAAATGCCAAATTGTCCCCACAAAAATCACGTCTTTTTCTGCCACATTACTT
The DNA here is from genome assembly GCA_025448015.1 of Bolborhynchus lineola. Lineage (NCBI taxonomy): Eukaryota > Metazoa > Chordata > Aves > Psittaciformes > Psittacidae > Bolborhynchus > Bolborhynchus lineola. The sequence continues at coordinate 3,882 of JAOEHX010033043.1, read as the reverse complement.
TTTTGTTTAAAACAAAACACTCATCACTTTGAGATGAGCGTAAAATCTTACAGCTGTTTGTCTGGAAATACATGATTAAATATTATGTCATCATCATCCAGAAAGCAGAGAGTCCTGAAGCAAACAGTTAAACTAGGCAACAAGCAAAAGATGATGTTAGATGGCCATTAGTGTTTCATTTGATTTGTAAAGTCACTGGAATGACAGACAGTGAAGCACACTGCTTTCTTAACCATTCCTTTTACAGCTGTTTTTCATAAATAACAAAAATTAACTAAAAATTTGAGCTATCGTTTTTCACTCAGATAAGGGTTTATCAGGCTCAGTTTCACTGAAGTGAATGGTAATATACTGGTATATGTATGTTTAGGGGAAGATGTGATGGACTTGAATGTGTAAAGTGTGTTTTCCTGTAACAAAAAAGTGATTTTTTTCCAGCAAAAAAGGCTGTTACAGAAAGTGCAATGCACTCACTGATCTATTATAAGAAAAAGGTAAGTGTGATGTTCAAGTCTGTGTGGCATAAAATTGTTTGAAGCGCAGGGCATTTAGAGTTGAATTTGAAGTTAACTACAGAATTAATGAGAGGAATGAAAAAGCATTAGTCTGTCTTTGTTTCATCCACTAAGAATGAATATATGTTGGCAGAAATAGAGGAAAAGAAGAATAAGAGGAAAATGAAAAGGAGGAAGATTATTCCCAATTTCTTTTGCTCTTTCAGAGACAGGCACACATACTGCGCAACGCCATACCTTACAGTTCTTGCAATTTGTGTCCATACCTCTAGTCTTTTCACTAAGTTTCATTTCTGGAATCAATAATCATGAACAGAAACTGCCTTCAAGGTCTATAAACCCAGGGCACCTTTATTTTACTTGGTATAAAACCTGATGTGTGAATGCCGGTAAATTATTAAGCTCAATTAAGGCACAGGGAAAATAAGTGAAAAAGGCCAAGTGCAAATTTGCTGCAAAAGCTTTATTGTCTTTTCCCAATACACTGTGATATTCACTAAAAAACCTCCAATGACTCTTGCTGCAGAACTGCTTGTTCAGCTGCAGAGTTTAAAGGAGCACCTCAGTAGTTTCTGGTTTTGTTTTTGTTTGTTGGTTTTGGGTTTTTTTTGGAGGGGGAGTGGAGTACATAGAGCTGTAGCTCTGACAATACAAACCTCTTTGATTTTATTTCTTTTTTAATAGGCCTGTTCTCTTTTGTTTTTTTTGAGATATCACCATTTTTCAAATGCTTTCTTCTCTGTGTTGCATACAATTCATTTATAAGAGTTTAGGGTTTGGGGATTAGGAAATATTTCTAAAGCAAGCAAACCAGAAAATTACTGAATTCAGTAGTGCTTAACGTCTAACTCTGTTCCTGCCATCATTTTACCATGGAGTTTTCAAAGATTTATGATTACAGTGAACATCATCTATTGGTATTCCAGTGGCACCATTTTCCTCTGGTGTTCTGCTCAACCTCCTCTTGTGTATTATGGGCAGCATGGCCAGAGGAAAGAGTTTTTCTTCTGTCCCAGGACTTTGGTTAAAATGAGTTGTACTGAGTCTCTCAGTCATGCAACCTTTAGGTGAGTCTTGAGGCTAGATTTGGAATTTGATGGAAAATCAAAGTGGTTTTTATTTTCATCAGCATGTTCTGCTGATATTGTACTTCTGCCTATGTCTAAGAAAAGCTATGTCTATAAAAAAAAACTACTTTACGTGCTTTGTAGTCTTGCCCATTCATTTAAACCTTTCCTGACTAAGAAGCATTCTGTCACTGTAAGGATGCAATCAGTAAATCCACTTCCCAATCCTGGGGACATACATAGCACTTGTACATGAAGCACCAGAGAGAAGGGAAACATCATTATGTCTTCTGCTTCTCCACAATGCTTATTTGGAGTAAATAGTCTTTTGTAAGAAAATTATGATTCAAAGGTCTCTATTAGTATGGAAAAGAACTGATTCCTGAAATGCTAAGTGCTGTGGGTTTTCATACAATTTTGTCAAGCTCCAGGATTTTCTGTGCCATTTTGGCCCAGAGAAAAGGCTGATTCTTAATAGCTGTAAGAGATGCACATTTAGAATGAGAAAGTATCAAACAGCTTGGAAGTCTTTCAGTCATGTAAGGTACTTATCAACTCCAGTGCTCTACAAATAATTTTAGTCTTCCAACTTATACTTTATTTTTCTCAGTTGCTTGAGATAAAGAAACTACTTTTCATTTCAGTTTTCATAATCCCTTGCTACAGACCAAATCCACAATCACTTACTTTGTTATTTAAGCTGTAATGTTGAAAAAGATATTATGTTCTAATATGAAGTAGCTTTGAATCAGATTGCTGTCTTACATATGCTAAAATGTGGGATCCCCCCCAAAATCAACACAACAGTGACATTTTTCATAAGCAGTCTTAGCTACTGGCTTTTTAAAATGATGCTTTTCTAATGTTTCATGGAACACAGCTCTGATAGTGACAGTCTTGAGACTGTCCTCGTTTAATGTGTCACAGAGAAGATAGATAGAAATTGCTGGACTGGTACTGAGCTAGCTTTGGGGATTGTTTTACACTGTCCTAGGTAAAAGCATACTTGGAAAAAATCTGGGATTTGCTGAACTAAGGGCTAACAAAATAGGGCTTAATTCCCCAAATCAAAGAGAAGGGGTACCTTCCCAAGGGGAACACATGTGCCTCTGTTTATGTTTGCACAGTTCTGGAGTGAGCACCTTGTCAGTTTGTAAGCAAAGTGTTCCTACATCACCATAGCAGTCGGTTTTGTCCATGAAGCACAAATGAATCTACAAGGTGGAAACATTCATGAGCCATGAATAATCAAGTGGTGGGCAAGGTTTATAACAATGTAAGTTTCCTCTATAGTCTGCTACATGGCTAATCTGGATGAACTGCAAACCAGATGCTTTCCCCCTGTATCTGTGTGTTCCAGAGTTTTGTTCTGTTTGCATACATAACATGGAGAAGTGTATATTATATATGCAGCCTTGGTAGACCATTACCTGAATAAAGGCCAAAAAATATTACAGTCTAACTTCAAAAACACATGCATAGGTGATGATTCAGTATAGACTAGGGTGTCAGCTGTGAAGATTTGGCTATCCCTTGAAGTCTGTAGTACAAAGCTATGTAGAGTAGTTGATGGCAGCTCATGTTTTTAATGGAATTTAGGATAGTCAAGTTATATTGACTTTCTGTTATATGAAACAGTTTGACTCCTTAATGCCATTTTGAAAATGGAATATAGCATATGTAAGTTACTGGAGATTTGAATGCTGGTCCTTGTGCTGGGAATAAGATAACGTTAAGAGAAAATACATGTGAGTGGCTAAGTGTGAAGTGTTCATGCAGCAGCTCTTAGACCATTTGCTCAGATCCTGTCCTGTTGCTTACTTCCATAAACTGTGAAAGAGGGGAAATGTCTTATGTAAGTATTTCAGAAAATTATTTAAAATTGTTTGGGTGCCTTTTTGTAATATTTACTTGTAGTTCTGGAAGAGTTCACCTGGGTATTTCTGTTTATCTAGTGAAAGCTTTTTTCACACAGTAATTTTGACTGATTTTTGAATTTACATATGACTGTTCTGACCCTGACTTGGAAAAGCACGTCCTGCCATCTTACTTGATTTGCCTTCTCACACTGTGTGATATTTCAAATTCATATTCAAAAGTGACTCTCATGATATCATTATTCCTACAGTCCCATATTGTTTTGAATAGTATTTTCTTTTCAAATGGAAGTCTAAAGTTATCTACTTTTTCATTTTCTCCTCCACTGTGTTGCATACAGTGTAGTAACTAATTAAATAGATGTATTTGACTGTAAATTAATATGGGATGCCTACTTTCACTTTCAAAAAAATATATATCTA
>JAOEHX010033041.1:0-41525 GCA_025448015.1 Bolborhynchus lineola | reverse complement strand
GCTTTTTTTCTTCTTTTTTTTTTTTTTTTTTTTTCCTGTTTTTTTTTTTTTTTTCTTTAGGGGGAAAATGTAGCAAAATAGTTGCTTGTTATGACACAAACTTTTTATGTCATTTAAAGACTTACTGAAATAGAAATGCAGACTAGATCTTACCACAATACATCTTCATACACTCTGGACTTAGTTTCTATCCTGTAATGTTAAGACAGACCACACTGTGCTTCCTCCTCTCCATTTCTGAAGCCTGTTACACAGATAAAGAGTCGTTAGCATGAACATGCTAGAAGCTAAGCAGTGGCAAGTTCCAGAAAGAGATTTTCCCCTGGTTTGTGACAAGTCGTGAATTGTCATGGAGTGGTTTAGTTTTCTATCATGCTGCTGCTGCATATTGATTTCCTGTGATTTTATAGGAAAATCAGAGACTGAAACTGGTCCTTGCAGTAACAGCATACATAGGATCAAGCTGATACAGTTGTGCTTCAAGTAACAAATCTACAAGCTGCAGAAAACCACAAATCTGCCTGATCTATCTTTAGAACAAAAGTCACATCCTTTCATTGTTTTCATTGAACTTAGGCAATGAAAAATGACATTTAAATTTGGGCACTTTGAAATTCTGGAGTTTATTTTATGCTTTACTGCTAAGCTGTATTGCTTATATGGTACTCAGGGGAATACTACATTGAACTCTCTAACGTGCTTTTTAATTGAAAATATACATACCATTGCTTTTGTTTCTTTTATAGCGTTAATTGTAGCTAAACCTTAATCTGTTAGAAATCTTGTAGTGTTTATTCATTGAGCTAGTTTTATCAAATGGGTTTTTCTCATTTTTCAATCTAGATAGAAACAGGGGATCATACCTTAAAAACCTATTTCAGAGTTGAAGTTTGATTGGAATGACCTGCCATTGCTACAGCCTCAGGGTCTGCTCTCATTGTCCCAGCTGGGAACAGTGAGCACCAAGAAGATCCTTTACTTTGATGGATATAGAGACAAAGTATGAACTGGAAAGCAGAAATTGGGAAAAATGGATGCTGATGATAAAATACAAAAAATATATATGAAGCTGTGTGGGTTTTAATTATTCATGGGATATGCACTTAGTATGATTGTTAAATAGAAAAGAAGTCCCACTAGGTCTTCTAAGACAGATTTGCCTCTGTAAAGCAAGCAAAAGCTCTTTCCTAGAAAACTACAGTGGCAGGGCTGATAGCACTGCCTTGTTTACTGCCTGCTCTGATCTCTGGTCCGTGGAGACCTTGTTCATGTTTCTCAGGCCTTAAAGGAAAAACTGACTTGCAAGAGACAATCACTTCACATAGAAAGAGCAAGCAGAAATCTACCTTGGACATGCGGGTATTTCAAAACCGTTGGTAGAGTTTTTTAAATGTCTGGGTTTGGTTTAGTGTTGTAAAGAGTATCCTTACATGAAACCTTGCATATTTTGGCTCTTATCTGTTTTCATATTGAATTAATGCCTCAAACAGGAACCCAGTTAGGACCCTATAATCCTTTGTCACTTTACTCAATGATGGAGGGACAACCAGTTCGGAAGAGGTAAATGCCTGGATATTCTCAACTTTTGGTAATGGGTTGTTGTCACCTGCTTCCATAAAGCTCTAGCTTTTGGAATGCAAAAGTCACTGAAACAAAAAAGTGTTACATGCTCATTGGGCTTTAAATATTCACATATTTCATTACTTATCTATTTTTTACTTATTCATGCTATTAAATTTTAAAGGGTTGCTATCAGATTTTTTAAAATAAATAATCCAGGTATGTTCCTTTTCTTAAAATAGTGGATTTATGTTCAATTTAATTCCTATCCTTCTTGCCATTATTTTACTTTCCCTGTGTGCCTTGTCTTAGACAATGAAATTAAATACATGCAGCTAGAATTATTTTTACCTTGATTCACTTGTCCGCTGAGGAAGGGACCAATTAGGTGGAAACTCTACAGATGAGAAATGGAAGTGAAAATGAAAACTGGTCACTGCAATTTAACAAAAGCCATGAAAGGCTTCTTCTTATTCAGTTTTTGTTTCTTGCATTCTATGTTCATAAAAGGTAAACAAACCAAAGCTTTGGATGTGACCTTTACAGTATATTCTTTATGGCTTTAAAAATGATTCAGAAAAATCACATTTTCATTAGAAATATAAATATCTGAGAGTCAAAACTTCACCCTCATCTGTTGCAAGTCAAGATGTCCAGAATAATTACATTTAGTAATGAGAGATAAAACACAGGGTCTGTGTATAAATATAGGGTTTCCTTTAACCTGAGTAAAATTGAAGTTGTATTGAAAACCGGGCATTCAGAATTTCCCTTCTTATTTTCTTTTTTAATTATTAGCAAAATTTCCTCACTTTTTCTGTTTTCATGATGTGATATGATAATAGGGTTAATCTTTATGAATTATTTCTCTAAAAGCATCCCAAATATAGGTCTGGTCTTGTGACATTTATTCTTTCTGTCTTACAACAACCTTATGTAAGTGACTAAAAGTTACAATCTTGGATCTACTTTTTATTATTTTAATTAGCAGCCAGTTTCCTTCCAGGCTTTTCTTAATCAACTTATTACTCTTTCTTCTTCTCTCGTTTGCACTGGTGCAACTTAGCACAGTTTTATTATACAGACAAGCTCAAGGCAGACCGTATCTGCTGTTGACATTTCCCTTTTTTAGAATTCTTATGAAATTTAGAGGGGTTTGTTCAATTATGCTATGGCATCTCTGGAATGCTGTGATTCTCCTTTGCTTTTCATCACTGCCATTCTGTATGCTACAGAAATCATAACAACACTTACCCAGAATCTGTAGAAATCTCAGGGTCTGCCCCCGGCGCTTAAAGAGCAGCCTTGGATTAAAGTCTCCTGTAACATGACAGGGAAGAGTAGTAACCTGGTAATGGTTTTTCGATGCCTCTGTTAATATTGAGAGAGTAAAAACAATCTGTCACGTGCAGATCTCTCTTTAGAATATGAAACATTAACATTTTTCATTATTCATAGGCTTCACTTTGTGCTTCCTGAGCTGCTCCCATCAATATAAAATATGCCAATTTCCTGCCTTTCAAAGTTAATATGAAACACCTCAGGGATTATCTGATTTGAACTTTTTTTCTTATTTTGTCTGGAAAATATATTATGAATTACTTTTTTTTTCAAGTGTTTTGTTTGACTAACTTCAAAGGCCCAAACCTGCTCACAGAAATAGTCCCGATGCATCCAAGCCAGGTTTGGCTGCAATACTGTTAATTCTCGGGTACCTACACAATCAAGCACATGTGATGAGGAAGACTTGGGTCTAATTTTGCAGCTGCAGAGTAAACCCACAGATTTCACAGTGTTAATAGGAGTTATTCTGTCACCTTTGAACTCAGACATACTCAGTTTCATAGCTGTATTTTGGGTGCTGTGGTTATTTTTGAATTACATGTGCACATTTGCAGTTGTACCAAAGAGAAATATTTCAAAAGCAAACTAAGGTAAGTGAGAGCAGGAAGGGTCTTGTCAAACTAACTGATGGGGCCAGCAACTGAGAGCTTCCCCTCAGATAGTTAGAATGAGTCAAAAAGAGAGAGCTAAAGCTGAGTTTATGAAGTTCTGCTTGTCCTTGTACTGGGAGAGCTTCTGCATCACTTGGACACTCAAAAGTGAATCCAAGCAGGTCTCTCTCTTCAAGCAAGGTGAATAAGACATAGATAGTGTATGGTGTCTGTGCAGCCCCAGAAGATCGTTCTCCTGTAGTCTGACACTACTAAATGTGCATTAGTAAACTATTGACAGTCAGATGGTGCCTGGCTGTGGTGTGTGTGGCTGCTGATCACCCACATCTCCAGGCTTCACGTGCTGTCTCCATGTAAATCTCACAGAAGTAGAGCAAAGGCTAGCTTCAGGACTATTTTTTAAGCCTAAAAGCAGACAAATCCAGATGTAAGCAAATATATCGCCACATATGTCTGTTCTCTGGGAAAGGAAATAGCTAAATACAAGCACGAATTTTGTTGAGGACTTTAGCCTGCTGGTCAAGATTGGGTGGATTAAATGGTTTCTGATTCTATAATTTAGATGGGGGGAGGGTTAAGGTTGGTTGTGGAAGAAAAGTGAATCAAGTTAAAACAGGCCAGCAGCAGTATTGCTACCCCCTCTCGTTCTTGTTTCCCCAACATTAGAATGGCTTGAGGAGGTTTTTTTAATTAGATAGGTGTGTTTGCATTCTGTTTCTCTGGAGTTTCTGCTTTCAGGTTTTTTTCTGAAATCATGATATCTAAAATGCTTTTGTTCTAACGAAAGCTAAGCTTGTCATGTAAGCATATAACCTTATGCCTCTAGAACGCCAAATATCTAAAGAATAATGGTAAAATCCCCAAAGTAAAATTACACAGCATTCAGCTCTGGGCCATGATTTAAGGGCAGATGTAAGATTTCCAGCTTTTCAACATGGCAAATTTATGTGCTATTTTAATTATTACGTTAATAAATAAGGCAGCATAAATTTTTTGCATAAGAAAAACAAAATCCCATTTGCAAACAGAACTCCTATTAAAACCATACCTGGTCACTCACAGTGACAGTTAAATTGTCTCATCCTTTGTTTGCCAGACAATTATTCTGCTGTCAACTTCAAACATATCCCTTGCTTCTCTGAGTTTCAGAATCTTTTACTATAAACAGCTGCTCTGTCATTGTGTTTGTCTTTGGAATATTTGCTATCTCTTCTTTTGTACTTGTAGGTGAAATGATGCTGTGACCTTCCATAGCCAAACTCTGTGTGAATTTTTTTGGTGGAGTATTGCAGTTTTATAGAGGAGTTGATTTTTATCTTTTACTTTATGGTGTCTTTCATTTCTTTCTTTTTCCTCATTAATCTTTCCCGCGCACTTTTTGAGTGCTTTCACAGCCTGGGATGCAAAAGCTGGGGGAATCTCAGTTGGCAGGGCACATCTGTGATTCTCTGCATCTTTCCATGCATGTTCTCTGCTTCTTAAAACAGCTTCAGCATAGACATATATGTAAGTAAAGCAAGTCTATGCAGGGATGGTTTAATCCTGCAAGTAATTCTATCGGCTCCCTGGGAGTCCTTCCCTAAGTCAAGGCTGCAGGAGTTCATCCCAAACTCTGTAAATGAAAGCCTGTTGGACAGCAGGATTTCTCCCTGCCAGGTGGCTTTTCATTTTTTAATATATTTATGGATTGTCTTCCAAAATGTTTACATTTCTCACTAAAAATAACCCTTGTTTGAAACTGCTTTAGACATTAAACTCCACAGAGAGGCCAGTTGCCCCAGCTGAAAGTGAACCTGTCGGCCAAAAGAGCAAAGAGAGTTCAAAAGACAAGAAGGCTACAGTGGAGCTGAGCAAGCAGAAAGGCATCAAACAGGAAACCAGGGAGCAGCCAGACTCCAGGGAGCAGCAAGCAGCCGAGACGGACTCCATCCAGAATGGAGGAGACACTTCAAAGGAACCCTCCTTCAAGAAGACAGAGAAGAGGCAGTCACTTGGGGGGTTTTTTAAGGGCCTTGTACGTGTACTTGATTTTATCTTTCTGGTTGGTTTTCAGCTGATTTAAGCAGCCAGCCTGCAAGTTGTTACCATGTGAGATCTGTGCTCAGATGGAGTGCACGATCACAAGAAGCTTGCAGGTCTAAAGCCAAAAACCAGCAAGTTTTTGGACAAAGAAAGCTTGGGCCTCAGGGTACTGATTCATGGGCAGGTACTGTTTACTATGGGAGAGCTATAATTGTTCCCACACCCTTGGTTTAGAGGTTCATGCCTTGGCTATGGGGATGACTCAATTTTTCCTGCAGCAGGTACCGAACCACTTACAAATTACAGTGTGTTTATTAAGGAAAAGTGGAGGTGGTGCCAGTTTACCAGAGTAACCTGCTGGCCATGATGCTGGTTCAGCTCCTGCTTCAGAGCAGCTGGGACATCCCTGCAAGGTGGGAAATCCCTGTTAGATAAAAATCAACATAGACCACTGGGTGGGTGGGAACCAGCATAGTGGTCAAAAGATAAGCACCTCATATTATATGTTATCAGACTACCCAGAGCACACAAAAAAATACATAGTATTTCTTTTTTCTTCCTGCTTTTTTGGTCACATCTTACCCAAAATTTGCTGTGTCTCCTTCACTGAAACCTGAAATGTAGAAAGGAAAGAATTCAGCATACTGAAAATCTGAGTTTCTGTAAGGCTTGGTGTTACTGATGCAAAGTAGTGGTTCTTCAGAGCATTAAATAGATGGAAACTTTTTTTCCCCTTGTCCATATCCAGGGGCAAGTGTAGAAACAGAAGCACAGGTTAGACCTAGGACTGCCACTCAATCCTCAGCAAGGTGGCAGATTTCCATTGCTTTTTATATGTAATATAAATATATCTAAATTGCAGTTTGCTTCTCTTTCCTCATACAACACCAATGAATCCACAGAGCTCTAGGGTCATTTTTAGTGCCTTTTGTAAACCTTGTGTGCAAAGTGAGCTTCCTCAGAAATTTCAAGTGGTACAAAGAAACCAAGCAGATTTGACTGCTGCTTGCAGTGATTCCTGGCAAATTTGGCTCCCTTGAGAGACAGACAGCTTATTGGTTTTTTCTTCCTCCCTGTCTTACTTGTAGGGCTGTCAGGAGAGGAAAAGAGCCAGGCAGTCCTCCAGGTCTGAAGGAAGTCAAGCAATACAGACTGCCATGGTAGTGCAGATTTGAACACTTGCCCTGTTCGGACATGGGGTTATAACGTTAGGCTGCTATGTGCACCAGCATGACTCATTCAGAGGCAAATGTTTTTCCACATCATAAGAAGTGTTTAATTTGCATGCATTTCACAGAATTACTATGTATCCTACAGAAGGAGATTTGTATTACCAAAATAATTACATATTGGAAGGGGAATTAAGAAGAAAAGAAAAATAACTTTCTGCAGTATTGATTAGTGACAGTTCACTTCTGCTTTCTGTTTCACCCCATTGTTCTGGGATAAAATCCCGATCCACTGTGGATCAATGGGATTTTCCTGTAGTTTCAGTCAAGCAAAAAAGTCCTGGAGCTCACCTGGAGTAACTACCAACTTGCATTGGCTTCCACTCTTCTTGCCAAGGGTGGTGAGGCCCTGGCACAGGGTGCCCAGAGAATCTGTGGCTGTGCCATCCCTGGCAGTGTTCAAGGCCAGGTTGGACACAGGAGCTTGAGGCAACCTCCTCTAGTGGAAAGTGTCCCTGCCCTTGATCTTTAAGATCCTTTCCAACCCAAACTGTTTTATGATTCTATGAAGTCAAGAGAAGAAATCTTTTTTCTTAACACAATGTCAAAAAGCCAGGCTATTGTTTTATATGTACCTGTGAAGTACACTAGCTGGTTGAGGTTACCAAACACACACGTGCTCAGGTACACTTTGCTTTCCTCACCCTCTTTGCCTCCAAATTCTGCAAGAAATTTCCATTATGCACAACCGTGTTGCATGTGTGTAATATCTGATTGACGTTCACAAGTACGGTATGTAGGTGTCATATCCTCCTCTGGGTATTGGCAACCTCTCCCCAGCAGTGAAATCAGGAGTTCTGTTACTTAAGCCACTTAAATAATGGTAACAGATCTCTTACATCAACTGGAGGGAAGGAAAACAGCCATATTTTTCTGTCGTAGGTTATCTAGAAATGGGGCAAATGTTAACTACCTCTATTATTTCTGGAGATAATTGAGATCTGTTTCTCTGGGCTAGAGATTTGTAGATATTGAGCACTGACAGCCCTCCTTTATCAAAGTTCTCGCTGTAGCCACTGTGTGAGAAAGGGTTTGTCTGTCGACAATTGCACTTTATTTTGTATGGTGTCATTTATCCGAGCTGTATCTCCAAATCTTTCATAGAGTTTAACAATGGATACAAGTTTAGAATTATTCCAGAAAGGGAGATATGAGGGATTGCAAGCTTAGCAAGCAAATAAGTTTTCCAGTGAAAGTTCATGAAAGACAGAGAGGCAGGAAAGGTGCCTCTGATTCAAAGGGTAAGAAAAAGCTTTTTGACCGAGAGAGGAGATTATGAAGAAGTGAAATGACCACTTGGGGGGAAAAATGCAAAATAAATACAGAGGAAGTGTAGATGTTCTGTGAGATGTTTGTGCTCACTCAAGTAATAGGCAGACAGTTGGCTGCATAGTCCCTTATCTTCTGTTGCAATTATAGAGGCCAATAGTATTCTTACAACTTCCCTCTCCCATTAACAGAAAATGGCACTTTAAAACAACAACAACAAATTATAACAGTATAGCTGATTTGGTCAGTTTACCATGCTTTTGAACTGGGAGGGAAAAAAGATGTCTTACAATAGATGATTACCTCTTTTGATTATCCCCAGAAAGAAAGAAAGCCAGTTCTGCAATGCTTCTTAGAAGTGATCCACCCATCTCCTAGGTAGATCATACTAAGTCCCAAGAAGACGTAATCATTAATCTAGAAGTACTAGAACACACAGAAACCAAAGCCAGAATTTCCACTTCAAGATAACAGCTCAAATATCTGGTAACATCTCAGCTGAAATATTAAACTTTACATTGATAAAATAGAATCAGGAGCCATTTAACAGAGGATCCAGCAGACTTGACTTGCTCCCATAACCTGTGCCCACCAAGCTCCTCCCAAATTCTGGTGAGCTATTTTAACACCACTCTTTGCCTGAATCTGTCGATTTCTCTGGGAAAGAGCTCATAGTAAAAGGATGTCATAGTGCAAGAATGCAGCTGATGAGAACACTGCAGTTCAAGCATCTGTTCCAGTTGTGCTAACAAATGCTAAAACTCTTGATACAAATGGAGCCTCTTAGGCAAGCAAAGTGTTACCACCCAGCTTCATGGTTTTAGTACAGATGATAAGGTCCAGTGGTTGTTCCTATGGTGAAAGAGATTAATTTATAAGCTATATAAAATGCAAAGGTATTTAGTGAGTCTTAGGAAGATTAGATTAGAAAGAAAATGAGGGGGAAAAAAAAGATTAATGACATTGTTTTCTGAGCTGGAATAACTCATTCTTAAGTTGTCAGAAGCTGGGAGTGCTTAGCATGTGGAAACTATTCTGACTTACTCTGATCAGAGTACTGAGTATACTGACATAAGCTGGAAAAAAATATGCTCCCATACAGTGACATTCCTGTGTGTGCACTTTAAAGTGCTCTGCCCAAGATAATACTTTCCAGCTTAGCTGTCACAAATGCAGGGAAATTCCACTGCACTGAAAAGGGTTCTTCAAAGTAACTGAGGGCAAGACATGAGCTCAATGGTACCCATGCTTCTGTATCTGAGGGCAGAGCTCGAATTTGTCCATTGAAAGAGCAGGAACAAAGTTCTTTATTTCACAGCAGGCTTGGAAATTCCAGTTTAACAAGGGTCATCAGTCAGTCTCCCTCCAAGCTTCCTGCTTTAATCAGCAATCACCTTTAAAATGGGTGCAGCAGGGAGACTGTCCTATAAGCAAATAACATGACACCTCTGCAAATATGCTAAATGAGGGATTATCTCAAATGAGATCCTCCTCCTGTACTTCTTCCTCCACCCATTTATAGGAAGAATGGCAAATAATATCATCTGGTTTCCTAGATCACTCTAGAAATGGCTTAATATCTTCATGCACCAGACAGGAACAGCTACAGTTGACAGACTCCATTACTCTTGTAGAATGGGAACTATTTTAACTAATGTGTAGTTTTTTGGGGTTGCTGGAGGAATTTAGAATGATTAGCTCATTTGGTACTGTTTGATGGATGTTAGAAATTAGTACTTTTTTCTTTTTAATGTCTTCCTTTCTCTGCTACAAATAAGTGGCCAAAAAAATTTATTCTGGTCTAGAGCATCTTCTAAACTCACCATCGGTGTAAGCAGAAGCAAGCCTATTGCCACTGAGCTGCATAAGATTGCAGTTGGTTTAAGATGGGGGCAGGGTGGTCTTTTAGTCCATTGTGATTTTTAGCTGCTCTTTTTTATACTTAGGTTTTCAAAGGTGGAAAGTTAAAAGAATATCAGTGAGGTCTAGAGATATAAACCCCCCACTGTTTTTACTTCGCTGAAAGGGATGAGGAAGTTGAGATCCTTAATTCTCCCAGTCAGATACAGAATAGTCCTATGGTGATCTGAAGTGATGAGTCAGGTTTCCACTAGAAATGTACTGTGTGAAAGGACAATTCACATATGATTCTGCACAATTCCTATTGCAGGAAAAACACACAGCAGTCACCTTTAGCTTTGTCATGCTGTTTTTTCTGCTTAGCATGTAATGATTTAAGCATCTGGCTACAAACAGGATTGGTATCCTCTGTAAAGTTAGTAGTGACCTCTGAAACAGTGTTTGTGGATCTGTTCTGCTGTCATGTTGTGAAATTTTGGTGGCTTCAAGGCCAGTAAAATTAGTTCAAGGCATCTTAAACTGAAGCCAAGATTTTTACTAGTCAAAAATGTGGAAAAAAAAAAAAAAAAAAAGAGTTGTCCACTTTCACCAGTAATATTTTCAGAAGTCACTTCAAAGGCAAGTTAAAGGTTTCTGTGATAAGCTGTTTTGAAAGGGGGCAGATGTCACAAAGGTGTATTTTTAAGTTACTGTTTCACTTTGGGCCAGTGGATGGCTGTGCTGGGACGTCCAGGGAAACCCCAACAATGACAGCAGTTTTTTACCCCTGAGCAATACTGTATTCGGCTATTGCCTTGCACTGAGCTGGGGGAGACCTTGCCTTGGGTGAAGTTTCCCTCCCTTCCATGAATTCACAACAGAACCAAACCTTAGTCCCAGTAAAGATTTTGCTGGCCCTGATTTTTGACCTATTTTTCACTTTCAGTTCTTCTCTTGGAGTTTACAGCTGCCCTCTGTCTCTTCTCCCAGCCATACAGCAGCTAATTACATGGAGTGACTTATTTTTCCATAATGTTTATTATGCATTGGCCAATACAGTTCTCCCTTGTACAGTTACCAGTGCTGTCTATGACATAAACATGCTCAACATGGACATAGAACATGGCTCTTTTGGTCTGTCAAGGCTAGTTTTGCCAAGCCTTCACAAGGACTGAGGAAATTGGATGAGATCGTTGATGCCGTGCTCCAGATTTAACAAAGATGTCAAAATATTCAACATATATTTGTATGGCACTATTAGTGTTGTTTCTTGTGGCCTCTAAGTATATTGGCTATGTGAAACAAAAAAGTATGTATTGACCAACATTTCTGATCCCCTTCTTAGCCTGCTCCAAAGTAATTGATTTTCTCATAATTAAAGACAAAGGAAAAAGCATGGATACAGTACCCGCTGAACCAGAGCTTTCCCTCTGGGAAAGGTCAGGGGTGTTAGGTGATGCAAAATGCAGATAATGTAGAGGACCACACATTCTAGGCCTGTTGGACTCCACGTTAAAGAATTGCACAGTCTATATTAATTATTTTAAGGCAAAAGTATGTTTTAATAAAACACCTGCATTTGTGAAAATGATCTGTCAAACATGGTAAAATTTGAACCAAACCTGCATGGATGTGTCTTAATTATAACAGTACTGCTTAGTATCCCAGAGGTATTACATGGCACAGCATGAGCAGTAAATAAGTAAAACATGCCTCTTAGGAAAAAGGCTGAGCTTAGCGCCATTTCAGATGATGTGATGGCCTAAAAAGAATGATCCTTGGAGCACATGGTACAGTCTCTGGAGACCTTTAAGCCAGAATGAATTAGAAATTAGTGTCAGGTAGACAAGATACTGCTTTGGTTAATTGAATCAGCTGGCCAGTCCACTTGAATTTATGAGGTGATACACATCATCCCGTGTGCCTTTCTGGAAATGCTGGTATGGAATTTATCGCCACTGTGAAAACGCATGGGATTATCTGAAATGAAATGTCCTGCAAGGCACCACATAAATCATGCAGCCTTTTTTTTTCAATGTCAGTTCTGTTTGAGAGAATTTATTGTGGTAACATATGACATGTGTTTTAAATACTAACCTGAAGCTGTCCTTCCCTTCCCTTTGTTTTCTGCTTTCCCTCCTCTGAAAGCTTCCATAGTGACTGTCATACAGCTTGTCAACAATGTAGTTGACACTATAGAAAATGAAGGTATTTAAACTTTTTTCTTTCTTGTTATGCAACAATGCTTCTTATTTTCATTGTAAAACATTCCAACAGAACCTCACTAATCTACACTGACCAGCAAACCTGTGGCAAGGATTGGGTTTTGCAGATCAGCATGTTCACCACCAAACACCAAAACACAAGAGGGATGTACCACAAACTATCTGTGGGTAATTTGGGGCGGTAGAAAAGGTGTCAAGGCGTTCATCCTCTTATGTTCAAGTCAACATTCCTGCTTGCTTATTCCCATTGCTTTCAGAGGAAAGAATTATGTTGATAATGGAGTCAAATCGTTGAGATTATCCTGGCTGCAGAGAGTGGGAAACAGAAGATACAGAAAGGTTGTAAAGTATCCCATAATGGAGTCAAGTCATTGAGATTATCTTGACTGCAGAGTGGCAAACAGAAGATACAGGAAGGTTGTAAAGTATCCCATAATGGAGTCAAATTGTTGTGATTATCCTGACTGCAGAGAGTGAGAAACAGAAGATACAGGAAGGTTGTAAAGTAGCCCAGGCTGTAGTAGGGCTGGGTTAGGCATTCCAGAAGGCCCATATGGAAAAGTGGCAGTGATGAGTGGCTGGTTTCCCGTACATAGCACTGTCAAATAGAAGACACATCCCCACGAACGCCATGCAGCAAGGCATCCTGCTGCAGCTACCTTACCCTGGGGTTGACGTGCCCATCGAATAGAGCATGGCAGTCCCGGGACCCAACACTCAGCTCTGCCACTGACCTATTTTCCTCTTCTGTAAAGCACTGAGGAAATGCAGTGTAATGTAGATAAACATTACTTGTATTTATTTATAAATGAGAAAATGCCAACACAACATCAACTCAAGTTATCCACAAGTCCAAAATTGTATTTGTCTTCAGCAGATTTTAAGCCAGGTTTTGCAGACTTCATCTAATCCAGTCTGCATAATGCTTAAACATGATCAAGTAGATTATTCTGTGAAATGACTGGTTTTTTTCTTGAGCCAATACCATGGTACCTTTGAAAAGCACTTTTACTCCTGCCAAGTGATGGCTCCTGAGTATTTGCCTGTAGTGTCTTTACTGATTTCCTGAAAATAAGAGTGCTATTCTTTTCATTATCTAATATAATGTAATACTAGCCAAGGTTAATTCAAAAATAAAGTCCCACTCAAAGCTAAGGAAATAACCTTGAAAAGGAATTGCAGACACAGTAAATGGCCTTGCCTTCCTAAAGGAAAGCTTAAGCAAACACATTGGCTCCCCACCATGCTTTACAGGGCAGAAAAAGCCAGTCTGGCAGCAGTTTCAAGAGGCTGTCACTGAAAATGCTTTGCCCACTTCCCAGTTCCCTATACCAACTTAGGAATCTGCAGTGGAGCTGGTGAAAGCAGGAGATCCCAGTGCATGATGGGCAGAATGAGGCTTCTTCCCGAGGGAGCTGCCAGGGGTTGTGCGAGTCAGCAAGTTAGTGAGGTTCTCCTGGATCCTGAATCCACACAGCTCAGAGGGACCTGACACATCTTGGGTGCAATGTCATTACTGACCAAAAGACAGCAAAATCCGCTTTAGAAAGAAAGAACTGAAGGAGAAGAGTGGTTAGGGCCGGTTCAGACACTGCTGCTAAACCACCAATAGCCCCAACTGTCCTCACCCCAGCCTAACTCAGAGCAGGTAGAAAGCTACTGTCTATCTAACGAGCTAATGAAGCAATCACCATCACCACATGTGCCGTGTGGTGATAAGCAAGGGCAAGAGTGGTGGTAGTAGATGGAGGCCTGGAGAAGTTTTCTCTGCCCTCATCTATGGCTGAGCCCCAGAGGTTAAGTGCTGTAATGCCATAAATGTCCATTTATCTGGCCTCTTTATGTATCTCCAGAGACCTTGCCCAGTGATTTCTTGCATGAAGCCCAGTAACGTGGCTGAACAAGAGCATCTCATCTGGAAAACGCTGCAGCTTACTCCCCGCTCTTGTCTCACATAAAACCTCTTTCCTTGCTCTCTCCCCCACCCCTGCACCCTCTCCATACTGGAATGCCTCCCTTCCCACCAGCTAGCATGGCAGTGCAGGTGGGAGGTGGGTATGGGGTTGTGGGGCATTGCAGCTGACAGCCCCATTAAATGGCTTTGTATTCTATTCTATTCAGGTTCTTATACCGTGCCCATCACCATGGTATCTGAGCCCAGGTGGGCCCAGATTTGTTTGAACCGGCCCTGAGAATGGTAGATTCTTATTTTTCTGTTTCAAAGTGAACAAGTGAGAGAAAAATGTACTTTGCAATTATGAACCATAGAGATGGTGGATAGCCCTTTATGTATTAAGAATTACAGCTCTAATGTAATTCCATATCTGTTCAGTGAGGGTAAATAATTAAGTTGTGGTAGAAAAGGGATATAAGAGACATGACATAATCATTTCTTTATATATGTCTGCATTTGGCTGGGCAAGCTTATCTTGTACACTAAAATAAAGAACAATTAAAGATCCTATTAAAATGACACTAAGGCAGCTGTACTTTAGAAATATGCATGCAGAGTTTTGTATTTTCACGTGTGATACAGTGCTGGTAACAAGCTCCAAGTTACCACTTTTTACTTTTCACTTTGTATCTGACAGTGTCTGTTATGGATCAAGGACAGAACTACAACAGAGGTGATTTTTCTGAGTCACTTTCTGCCTGTTGGACTGGGCTGGGGTGGGCAAGGCACTGACTCGATCTGGTTTTTTCTTTAACTGTTTTATGTGTCCTCTTCTCTTCGAATTCTGCTGGGTTCAAATGCTGCATGAAAATGGCCAGCCGCTAATTTCAGGATCCAATTTTTAGTCAATCTCATTATTTGCTTGCACACTTTCTTTCTTGAAATGAAGTCATTGGAGGTGGAAAGGGAGAAGACTAGGTGTGATACCATAAGCATGTTGACTGCACTTAGGGGTTTTTTCAATTAACTGTGAAAAGCATGAATTCTGAGGGTTTTTGTCATTTTTATTTCTTGGACTCAGAGTTTCTAATACAACCCAATAGCATCCTAAAGAGCACAATGCCTGAGAGTGGCCTTGCTTTGTTTCTTTGCTTGTTTGCATTAGTATCATAATACAACTTCTCCTGCCCTACCCTTCCAGTTAGAGCATGTCTGACCTGTGGCGATGGCCTGTGGCGCATGTGATTTGAACGTGCTGTGAGGGCTGAGGCGAGTGCACGCAGGACACATTGTTCTCATTAGTGGCGCCATCCTAATGGAGTGCTGTGGTTCTCTTTCCTGCTGCAGCGTACCATTGGGATACCTCTGACTGGATGCCAAGTGCTCGCTTGTCTGACATTGAGGAAGTGCCCAATTTTGAGACGGCAGATGGAGGCTCAGCTCATCACGGCAGTACCAGAGAACTGGAAACAGATTACTACCTTGGGGGCTATGACATTGACAGCGACTATCCTCCCCCACATGAAGAGGAGTTTTTAAGCCAGGACCAGTTGCCACCTCCTCTTCCAGAGGATTATCCGGACCAATATGAAACCCTCCCGCCCTCGCAGCCGGTCTCAATGGCAAGTACACTGAGCCCTGATTGCAGGCGACGGCCGCACTTCCACCCTAGCCAATACCTCCCTCCTCACCAGTTCCCCAACGAGACGGACACCACAGGATGTCAGACTGGGAACGAATTTAGTACTTTTGCTGTTGGCCCAAGCCAGAACACAGAAAACGTTAGTGCAGGTAAGATGCCCTTATCCTTGCACAACTCTCTAGATGCCTCCTCCTCTGATGTCTCAGCCTGCTGCGGCTTTGATGATTCTGAAGTAGCCATGAGTGACTATGAAAGTGTGGAGACACTCAACCTAGAAAATGTTCACATTCCATTTGTGGAGACCCAGCATCAGACACAAGTGTAAAGGAAGCTCCCTTCTTCTTCCTCCTCTTCTTCGTTTGTTTGGGTTTTTTTGTCGGGGTTTTTCTTTTTGCCATTTGGTCCAATTAATAGTATAAATATTGAGAAGAAATTTTGCTGAAGGTGTATCTATATATATTGGGCAAGGCAGAAATACAGTATAACCCATTATTAACTTGTTCAAAAATGATACTGTATGTGCAGACATGGAAGAGACCAATTGTGCTAAATACTATACATCACAAAATTGTTACAGACAATCTGGAGAATATGTACCTTCTATTTATTACCAAGAGTAAAACTCCACTTTTGAGGCAGGGGGAAACAATAATTGCGAAATAATTTTTCTCTCCCCCTAAAGTTTGATTATTTGTATCTTTATTTTGTATTGCATTATTAAAAGTGTTACAGTGTTATGATCTCCCCACAGTATTAAGGAAATGGTATGGATCATTCCAAGATTCCTTGGTTCATGACATTTTATGTCAACGAAAGAGTGAAAGTGATTGATGGCTGAGACTGCTGTGTACAACACATCAGATGGCTGAAAAAGCATCATTTACAAATTAACCTATCAGAGACAAGTGACCAGTCATTTGTCCATTAATATCTATCTGTAGTTTTCTTTGTTACATAATAGCATTTCATTCTACTTTGTATGCATATAGAGCAACATATATACAACATATATTTACTCCAAATTGGCCTGTTTTGGTTGCTGTTTTTTAAAACCTGATGTCAAGTGCATGTGCATAACTTCACCCATGAGGACTTAAAGAAATGTCAAATTTTGGCTTAGTGGTGGCCCAGTTTTGTCCCAGCTGTGTTTGCACAGCTTCCCTTGACTTCGGTATGCAAAGTGAACATGTATGTGAAAACACCGGGAAACCCAGCTACCTACGGAGCGCTGCTGACTTCCTCAAAATTCCTTGCTTGAGCAATCACTTCTTTAACAGCAGTCATCATGCTACAATTATTGCAGTGAAATTAGTTGCAATTCAGTTGCATATAATGCTGCTGTAACCTCAAATTGTTAGCATGTCATTTGGCAAATGTTCATCCTTAGTCTATGGGATGAGTTCTCAGTTGCTGTGAACTGACTGTTGGTGGAACTGCACAGATGGGCTGCAGCCAAAGACCTGGCCCTAGATTTTCTGCTGGTTGTGTGTGATTTCATAGGATTTGAGAACTTCCAAAAGTTGTTCACAGGCTTCAGAATACTGTGCTGGGATGAGGAAAACCGTGGCATCTGTGTGCTTTTATGCAATATGATTGGAGTAAATGGCCTTTCACACTAATTTGGCCTGAGCAGCCAAGTGCAATATGGAAATATGGGGGTTTCACTTAATGTATTTAAGCAGAATATACATACCTGGTGCTCGGTGCTATGAAAATGTTTTTACTGCTGCATTTTACAGCATCTGTGTATCTTATACAGTGAATGTGAGTCTGCATTGCTGCTGGGGTTTCATCCGTTCCTTCCATGGCATAATTCAGTCATTCTGAAAAGTTGTTGAATGCATAAATTGTTGTTACAGATGAATAGATTCATTCCTCTGCTGCTTTCCAGGCCCTGTCTCTTGGTCAGACGTCTTAACTGGATTGTTTCAGCAGTTGTATCCCAGGGCATGTGTTTGACTGACTTGAGTTTCACCCAAAATTAGTATGTGGGCCATTCCTTGACATACAGCAGGTGTTTATTCACAAATTGCCCCCAACACAAATTATGAATAGAACGTAATTTAAATAACTGCAGCTTGTAACACTTTTAATAAAACGGGATGTCTAAACTTTTTGGAGTAGGTACAGGATTTTGCTGATTCCCTCCAATAGCTCATGTAGCTGTGAAAGATCACTGTAGATATTTTCCTTGGGATCATGCAGCAATTCTTCACTAAAAACTGGATTATTGTACAGGTACATGAATAAATTGAGAGAACTTCTAGGAAGAATGTACTGCACATACAAGTATTATCAAGTGCTATATCAAGTAAACATGCTTCTGTAACAGTGATATATTCTGAATGTGCTCATGGTACGTTTTGACTCCTTTTTCCTGATAACTATCCCCGTGTTTTCAAGAAGGAAAAAATATGGAAATTTACATTGTGATTGCAAGGAACTGAGGGATTTGCCAAAGCCATGAAATGGTTTGGCAAGCCTAGAGGCACAGAGGATGACTTGCATTGTTCACAAATGTTGCAGGGAAGCAGATGCAATTAGATTGATATCTCTTCAAGAGTAGGACCACCTGAGTTTGAAAAACAAAGCTGCAAATTTAGCTGCACTTTTAAAGCTGGTATGACTTCTGAGAATGTAATACTCTCTTAGTATCGGGCTGCAGTTTACATGAGGTTCGCTCCTACTCACTTTTGGTGTAAGACATTTTTATCTACTGTGCAATTAGTTCTATTCGAGCCCCCAGTTAGTTCTGAAGTGTAACTGTCATCTGTTTTCTGTAGTGAAAATTCTTGAGTAAGCCTGAGACACCTATATCAAAACTTTACTGGGACATATCAAAATGTCATGAGGAAGAATACCGTGGGAACCTAGCAATTGCCATACAAAAG
The DNA here is from genome assembly GCA_025448015.1 of Bolborhynchus lineola. Taxonomy (NCBI): domain Eukaryota; kingdom Metazoa; phylum Chordata; class Aves; order Psittaciformes; family Psittacidae; genus Bolborhynchus; species Bolborhynchus lineola. Next base: position 22,999 of record JAOEHX010033041.1, on the reverse strand, counting down.
AAAAACCAATGTTTCTTACCAAGCTTGTTGCCTCTTTAATATCTTGTTGGTAGTGAGTTTTACTAGTAAAATATGCATAAATACAATGTGTAGTACTTTTCCTGTTTTGATGTTGTTGCCATTTCATTTCACTGAACGCCTACTTATTAAAGTGCTGTTGGGAGGGTGCCAAGGATCATTCAGCCTTCTCTGACCCCCTCATGATTTCTATACCTCAGTATCTCCTCCCCTCCAAATCAAATGGGCCTAATCCATATTCAAGCAGAGTCCCCTCTGTGAATATTGGTACTTCTGTGGCCTTTCTGGTTTTGTTCTGGCTATTTTTGATAATGATAAGACCCAAATGCAGATGTCAAGGTGAAATACATCTTAAGGAGTAAAGCTGTCATATTAAAATCTCTTTTGTTAATCCAGACCATTTTATTTTCTTTTTAATTACTGCTCAACATGGACGGGTCATAATCATCTAACCTGCAAGATAACAACACATTCATAACCTAATGTAAGAATTATTGTTCATTTTAATCCATCCAATGTATATTTTTTTTTCTCCCTATAATGATTTTTATATCGCTGCTGCTACCCTTGCCTGGTCCCTGGTTCTGTTAGAGCTTCCCCTCTTATTTGCTTATCCCATGTCTGTATTTCAGTTGACATTCCTGTAGATGGCTCCACCACACAGTATTTCCTTTCGGAATCGTCTATAGGACAGGTTTCATAGACTTAATAAAGTACTTTTGAGTATCAGTAGACTACAACTCTTAGGATCAAGACAGTCTTTGTTTTCTGTAAAGAAACAAAAGAAATTAGCAACTTTCTAAAATGCAAATACATGTTTGTATCAGAAATTACGAACTTCAACAGGGGTGTATGAGTCTGAGGGTGCTTGTTCTCTGTGTTGTGATCAGGTTGAGGATGTCATGCACATTTGACGGCCTTTCGGATAACTTGGGCAATGGAAAGAGCCTTGAAGTGACTGACAGCATAATTTATGGTGCCAATACCACATTAAGTGGCCTTGTGCGAAAGGAAAAATTAGGCTTATTAAATATGTTAATTTTTGACAGTGTATTATAAACATCCTAAAAAAAGGTTGAAAAACCCTGCAAACCAGAACACAAAACCCTAGATACTGGATGTAATTGCTGTCCTAAGCCAGTATCTTATAGCAGGACACAGGGCCAAAGGTGACACCAAAGAGCCTCAGAATCACTTCCCTACCATGGGGGCAAATGGACAACCCCACTAGAAGACGATCACAAAGTTGCTTTCCTCTAGGACCCTCCTGTAGGACACAGCGTATGAAGGCAACCAGGAGGATGTTGGAACGCAGGGATTCATTGTAGTACTGCCATTCCAGGCAATCAAGCTATTTTCCTAAAGCTCAGTCACATCGTTGATCCTCAGTTGTCCCATAGGTTTCTTTTCTACAGCTTCAGTAAAAAGCTGAAAGGAGTCAAAGGCTTCTCAGTGCCACTGTTTTCCTGAAGTCAGAAAGTTGTGTACTCTATCTCTCAAGTGGGGTTTCTCACTCTATATGTCCCACAGACAGGTTAAATTTTGGTCCTCAGAATCATTTTCTTCCCATGTGTAAATGCTGCATTCTAGTCTGAAGTAGTGCTAGCCTCGATGTATTGCTACCCTCTCCAGTCAGAAACTCAGAGTAGGTGCAGCACAGTGAAAAGATGTATGCCACTGAGATACTGATTAATGGGGAGGCAGCAGCTTGTTGTCCCTGTGAGCCAGGCAGGAGGGGAATATGAGAATATGACATAAAAATTGTTGCTGATGGCTCAGTATAAATTCAGTTGTAAAGAGAAATGTGGGCTGGACAGGACAAATGCTTAAGCTTTACTCCTCATTGAACTCCTGCTTGAAAAAGCTAAATGGATGCTATCGTGTGTTCCTACAGCCAATAGCAATTGTGGTCATGGGAGAGTGAGTTGAAGGTGCCCTGGGCCAGTTCTGCTAAGCTTCATTTGAAAAGGTAGCATCCTTAATAATGGAGATAAACAGCTATTTAAAACCCATTTGAAGTACCTTTGTGCTTTTGGTATTTTTTAAAAAATATTCATCAATTAATAACGGACATTTCATAGGTTTCCAACAAGAGAACTACATCTTCAGGTTCATTTTCTGATGGTTGACCATCATTTATCATGCAGTAAAACTGCTTTTTGCCTGTCTGTATCTCTGTTCCTCTCAGTACACCAAACTGTGATGTGAGCCTTAGAAATTTAGACTATTGCCCATTATCCATGGCTTTTAGTCTGTGTTTCATAAACTTGACATTTGACATCTCCATTATCAGAGGGGCCATTCAGTTAGTAAATTAGCTGCATCATTCAAGGGATGGGTGGATGGGGAGGAAATGAAATTAACTTCATTTCTTTATGTAATAATGAAAAGCAATAATTGCAAATGTCGTGTTACACAAAAGGCCATATGTAATCTTTACCAGTGTTAAGAGTGCACTTGAACTGTATTATGGAAAGAGATTGGAGCCCTCAGAACTGTAGCATTCTTCTGTCATAGGAATACCTGAATCGCTATTGCTTTACAATGCAAGGAGCCCATACTGCCGCATTTCAGGAGGTGACAAAGATGTTTAGGAGTGAAAGCAGTTCTTTAAAGCACTGTATCAGAAAAGATTGTCTTGTAAATTTTACCTGTTGCAAGCAGGCTGGTTTGTAAAAGATGTATGTTTTGGTGTTTAAAAAGAAGTTTATAAAATAATGTATATAATGGTTTCAAATTACCAGGCTTTTGTAGATATTTGGTGCCAATCAGGTTGCTTTAATTTCTTTTTGTTTGTTTGTTTGATATAATTCTAAAGAGTCATCAAAGTTGATTTAAACTTTTAAGGTAACAGAAAAAAAAAAAAAAAGGAAAAAAACAAAAGGGTTTTAGATTTTAAAACTTTTTAATCATTTCAAAATGTACTGTAACTTTCCTTTGGGTTCAGCTCTTCTTGTTTAACTTTTTTCTGTTTTTAAGAAGATGGTTTTTATTGACTTTTTTTAAATGAATGTGTTTTGCACAAAAAAGATAGAGGTATGATTTTTATGCCATTTCAAGTAGGTATCAAGAGATGTCATTTCTCCAACGACAACAAATTCAACCTTATGCAAAAGGGAAGGTTAATCACTTTGAGTGGGTATATTCCTTCATTCAGAAACTAATTGTTCCTTCATAATTGCTGTTGGCAGTATTGTCTTGTGTTCTTTTGCTATAAAAACAAAACAACAAAAAAAAAGTGTACAGGTTTGTAACTGCCAAAATTTGCTAAAGTTGATGGTTAAAACAAATTTTCCAAGTAAACAAAAAGAAAAGCCCAGCTGTGTTGACTATTTCTTGACTTTTCTCCTACTTCCAAAGGAGCAAACAAGATGAGACACATCAGTTCTGCAAGGAATGCAGTGTGACATTGCCTCCCTGTGTACAGGACTGCAGAAAATGCTACTTTTTGTGACTCTTCAAATTAATTTCATTATTACATGACAATTTCTCCATAGGGGCCTCTACTCCCACTACAGAGCTCTCTTGCCAAGAGGTGCTTAGCTGGTGTGTGTATGCTATGGAAGTTGCCTAATTAAATCCACATACTCAAATGATGCAGAAGGCGTCATCACATTGTGTAACCGTAGACAGCTCCATCAATGGGGACAGCCCAGCTGCTTAGTGGGGGTACAAGGGGCGGATGCATGGAGCAGCAGCCTGCTCCACAGTGCAGCAGTGAACATTTGCCTCCTACCATGGGCATCTCTGTCCTTCAGCATTGTTGCACTGGGACCAGCTGGGACAAATTCAAGTGTAAGCACTGCCCCAGGGAAGGGCTGTCATTGTGCTAGGCATAATACTGAGCCTGCTCAGGGGGTTGCATTTGGGGATATCCTGTTTACTTCTCCTTCCTCACATCTGATCATCTCCACAGCCCAAGCCACCCTAGCTGGGCTGGACTGAGGCATGCCTAGCTGTAATGTTAGAGGAAGGGGAGATGTTGCTTCCAGAGCTCTTTGAACACCCTGCCATGATGCAGCCAGGAGCATGCTTCATGCTGTTGGGGAGGAGGGATGCTGTCTGCAGCATAGTATCCCATTAAAACATGTAGGACTCAGAGCAGTGTTCGAGCCAACCTGCCAGCCGGGGCACCGACACTCTTTCTCAACATTCTTGAAACAGAAGTGCAAGCTATAACAAAGCAAAATATCAACTCAACATCAGAAGTCTTTCCTTCCTTAAGAATACTGAGGATTTTTGCCTAGAATGAATGAGTCCCTTATATTAGCCAGTTTCCTGTGTAATTTTCTATTTCTATATTCCCTGGTCGTAGAGGCGCTCTTCTTTTCCACCTTCCTCAGTCGATTTTGACACAATCCTAGGGTAATATTTGTGGCAGTGGAAGGAGAACAGCAGTTCAGTAAGTCTCAGTGTTTCAGTGAGACAGAGCAGAGCATTATACAAGGAAGTTAGATTACTTTGGATAACATTCAAGAATAGATGACTTAAAATCCTTGCCTCTGTTTAACATCAAAAACTAGAGGTAGGGAATGACATCAACATGCCTTTTAAGATGGAAAAGATGAGAATTGAGATGGCAAACAGGTCAAAACGCATGTAAGTGACTTCTCAAAATGGAACCACCACCACTGGTTGCCCCTCCGGCCAAAAGTAAGCTATTTCTTCCTTCAGTGTGTTACAGTAACAGGTTGTGTAAACTTGCTGTGTATCCAGTCCAACAGGGTGGAAACCATCTCCAAACATCTAATGAGAAAAAAATGAAGCAGAGTAGATACTGAAATGACAGCTCCAGTGATTTCCGTGGTCCTGGAGTTATTTATGCAGAAGCTTTTTCTTTAATTACACAGAATATCTGTAATGCAAAACAATGTGAAAATCAGAGTTAGGTGCCTGCCTGTGGCATTTGCAGCCCTTCTGAAAAACTTGGAAGAATCCTGCAGTATCCTAGGGATCAGCCTACTTGATGTGAAGAGGAGGCAGTCCTTCCTATCTGCAGAGTTTTGGAGCATCTCCATTCCCAGATCAAAGAAAGACCTTTCCCGGCAGGTAACACCTTTCCTGCTTCCACTTTTCCTCCTGCCTGCCTCCACTTATCATGCAATGGGGGTAAAAAAATCAGTGCAATGATTGTGACTTTGTCTCAAGTTCAAAGAAAGTAATTTAGAACCTCCCCTGCCTCTTTTCATCCAGGAGTCATACACAAGGAAGAAAGCATTTTCTAGAAGGTACATCAGCCTGCGGAAGGAAGGGCTCCTGTCTGCAGAGAGAAATGTGCATGGTTTCATAGGGGAGGAGGCAATGAAAATGTAGCTGCAGGTGAACATCGAGTTCTTCTGCTCTTAGTTTAACTCTTTCAGATGTGTGTTCTCCCCAACAGTACCAAGGATTTTCTGTGCTTGTATTGAGCTCATTTCCCCACTTAAACTTGCTTTTCTAGGCATACAGAGACTACCCAAATTTCTTCCTTCCAGCATATGAAACCCTCACTCCCCTGGTTCTAGGGTGGAGAAGAGGTCACCTAGTAGGGCTCCTTATAGGACTCAATGAGCCAGACACATAAAGATATGATGGCCAGCCTTGGCAGGGAAAACCGTAGTGTCACCATGGCCACTGCCACATTGCTTATAGGTGAGGTATGGCCAAGGACTATGAAAAGCATGCCAGTTAAGGGAGTCTTAGCTCAAAGGCATGTGAATTGTAAGTCCACTGCCAGCTTGATATGACTTATAGCTTCCAGCATCTTCTACAGCACACCTAACTTGATCTCCAAGTAGAGCAATGGACAGCCAAAGGCACCTCCATGAGATGTGCTTTACAAGCTGTAGAACACAGCTACTCTGAAGCTATTGCCTAGTGAAGATGGAAGGTACAAAGAACCAGCTGCACAGAACCTAATTCCAGCTGTCCCACTTGGCTAGTTCTTGGCTTGCTCAGACACGTCATGAATCTCTCCCGAGGGAAAAATGATGCTCTAAACTGGGAAAACAGAGAAAGTAGTTGCCTGCTGCAACCTACTGAGCAGTTATGTGTGAGGGTTTGCAGGGGCATTTATATGGCAAATAAAAAAGAAACGAAGAAGAGGATTTTTTTTTTCCCCCCAAGTCACTTTAAGGGACTTACTTTATTTGAAATAATTTAGAAAATTAAATACAAGCAGTACAAGTAATTCAGCCTTGAAACACATAAAAGCTGATGTGCTGGTTTTAAGTCCACTCCTGTTGTCTTTAGTAACTTCACAGGGTCTCCCTGAGAATGGGATGCCTGTAACCCAGCAGCTTAGACATTGCCACTGCCTAAATAGAAGCAGGAAGGATTTCTCCTGGAAATTATTTATTAGGGAAACTTAAATATGCTATTTGAAGTTAGGTGTGAGTTGACAGGTTGCAAGGAGACCAAGTTCCTGCCATTCTCCATCCCACTTAGAGCAAAGCAGGGTTAGCTCTTTCTGTACATATTATGGTCAAAGATTAATACCTGGAGTACTGAGGCTGCTGCCTGCGGGGCTTCCAGTGCAAAACTGTGCCTTGTGTTTCCTTCCCAGTAAAGACCAAATGCAGTCATGGGGGAAGGATTCCTGACATCTACCCTCAGATATCTGCAGTGATGGTTCCTTCATCTAAGCCAGTCATTCTTGGCTTCTTCATATTCAGTGAAGGGATCTAGGATGCAAAGTCATCTAACCTATACCTACTGTTAATATCCACTTTAGAAGGACAGCATCTGAGAAGAGATGATTTGTCTTCAGTGACGGTTATGGATTCCAGAGGGTAATCTCAGCCATGAACTTCTGTTTGGGTCCTATGGATTCCACCCCCAGTGCATAATTTTCTATTGAGATTTTTTTAATGCAAATGTTTTAAGTATATTTACTGGTACAAGAGAGAGATATTAGTAAACTGGAGATAGGTCAGAAGAGAGCCATCAAGAGGGTCAGGGTCTGGAATATACAACATATGGGAAGAATTTAAAGGACCCAACTTACTCTGTTCTGTGGTTCTATCTATTTCTGTGCTAAGAAATAAAGTATGCTTTCTATTCTACTGAAATTCCCTCTTTGTCATGTATAAATATTATTTACCTGTCATGCATTACTGTAAACACAAATCTTATTTAACAGATCCTTAGGGATAATTACCTTGTATTATCTCTGCTAACTGTTCACTTTTTGTAATGCTAATTAATGCAAACCTCAAAACCTGTTACTCTATGAGAAAAAAAACACCAAAACAAACAAAACCAAAAGTTATTCCTAAAGCAAGAAGACAATGCTTCCATTAAGGCCTGATTTCCATATTGAAGTATTGCTAATAGCTGCTGGTCTTCTGTCTCCTTTTGATTGAATCCACACATAGCCTGATGTAACCAGCAATACTCAAGTTGTACATCAATACAGCTGGTGAGGCAGGACCTGCGTAGCATTCAAGGTTAGTCAATTTTTTCTCCCTCCCTCTCTTAAAAACCTGGAAGTGTTTAGGAATGTTGCTTTCTCCACAGGCCTACTTGTTAACCAAGTAGTATGGGTTACTGAACAGACATTCACTACATAAATCTCATGCTTCCAGAGCAGAAAAGAGCTGTGTTTCCTGCACCTGTGAGTAAAGGGTCTACACAAACCTAGTGTAACAGCAAGAAGTGGCATGCTAATGTACTCAGAGAGCTGATGTTACTATTCAAATATGAAGCAGTGGAGATCCTGGATCAAGAAGGCCCAAGTCAGCATACAAGATCTTAAGCTGTGGAGAGTCTCATTCAAAGAACAGAAGGTCTGGAGGCAACCAAGAACACACACCTTTTTTATATTAAAAGCTACTGGCCATCCTCTTACAGTTTCCATAATCATCTCCTATTAGCTAAATTGGGCAACTTCTAGAATGACAAGAGGATGTGAGCTTACCCTGCCCTCCCAGAGAAGCAGATCTTCAGAACACAGCAGAGCAATAGAGAGAGGCACCAGGAGGCCACCAGTGCTGCAAGACCACAGGAAAATACAGCACTGTAATACTGTTCAGTCATGGGCTTTGTCTTTGCTATACAGCCCACTCATTTTGGAAAATGGCATCATTGTTTCCTAGGCCACAAGTAAGGCTAGTTTAATTCTTTTGATCATTACTATTGTTCAGTGATAAATTGGAACCATTTAACAGAAACATGACTTGCAAGTAATAGCAAACAGAAACAAATTGAGGGGAACATAATCCTTCACCTTTAAAAGTACCCAAAGGCCTGTTCAGCTTGAATGTTGGATACTGCAGCTTGGTCATCTTCTTTAAAGCATGGTTCACCACTGCGCTACTGCCTCTGTGCCCCCGTCAGGTTATTCTCTTGCGCTGCACATAGGTAGATGTGGTGGCAGGACTCCCCAAATGGGAGTCCAGAGAACGTGGAGAGCTGCTTTGCTCCAGCTGGTGATGCGAATGAGGCTGTTAATTTTGAAGCAGTCTCTGCTTAAGGAATTTTATTTAACTTAATTCATTGTTAGTTAACCAGGACTTCTGATTATTGATTTGGGTAGCAAGGTTAAAAAGGAGAGAAAAACATAGCCAATTAAACAAAAAAAACTAAGGAAACACCTCTTTCACAAGCTGCAGGAGTGTCCCTGCCCTTGTGTGGGCAACCCATGGCCACAGTTTCTCAGCACTTTTTTCCAAGAGCATCTGCAGTCATGCCCCAACAACATCTTCCATAGATTTCCTTTTGTGTCTTTTCCCATGTGCCTTAATCCTTACAACTGGCACTTTTCCTTAAATATGTTTGAGCATGAGGTTTTAGCACCTGATCAGTTGTTCACATCATCCTCAAAGCTGAATGGCATCAGCTGTTACCAGCACAGGGCAAACCCTAACGATCACCTCCTTTCACACAAATCACCCCTGAGCCTCCATGTCACTGAAACCCTGAAATTTATGCTTATCAGAATGCCCTCATTGCAATTCTTACTCTCTTACTCCCCTCCATGCAGACACTGTCTGACTGCAGTGCCAATCCTTGGCAGCTCCTCTTCCTCCTTCACTGAGATCCCGGTATTTTCTTCTTTTTACAATAAGAAAGCAGGTGCATGGTATCTAAGAATGCCACAGTCATCTCTCTGCTTCCTTCTTCTCTACAATTACCGTAACCCACATTAACTCAATTTTCAGCAATTTTCATCCAACTATGAATCAATGACCAGTGGTTCAGGTAAAAAGTTGCAAAACTGACAGTGCCCCCCATCAAGTTGTTTGGTCTGTGGTAAACACAAAGCCAGTCGATGTGGTCAGAATTGATCACTTCTATTATCAAAACCAAACATTTATTCACATAGATAGGAAATGAAAAGTGTGAGATAAAATTCCCCTTGGTGCTGGGCAAACCCTGACTGTAGAAGCCTGTGGGTGATGTCTGCACTGTGGACACCACCGCAGCATCCTGCGCTACTTGGCCCAGGTCTGCAGCTCTTCACAAGAGGTGCAGCAGTGCTGAACTTTGCTGGTAACTCTTGAGGAGAAGAAGGTGATTTATGAGCACTAATTCATCATTTGCAATATTTCATTCTTACTTCACCACCTGATTTTTTTTCTTTCTTAAACTGTATTTTTTATCCAGGGATGTTTCATTATATTGGCTGCAATATTGAAAGAAGAAAACTTCAACAATATCACTCAGAAACGCTTTCTGAGGGGATTTAGCATTTGCAAAGAAATTACTCATCATGCACTCTGTAGGAAGGAAGAAATTGTCTTCCAAATTGCCAAGGAAGGTGGTTTTTTTTTTTGCTCTGGTTTCTTGAGCCAGAGATGATTTTGACATTAGATCACTGCTTTGACGTGGTTTCTTCACAGGAGACTAATTTTAGGGGGCAGTAGAGTTTATCATGCTAAGGAGAATTACTCATTGCTTACAGGAGCTAAATAAAAGAGAAAAACTTCAAATTGTCAAAAGCGCTCACTAGAAACTCAGACTCTGAATGGTTTTGATAACAAAAAGAACTCCAGCATAGTCCCATACACATATAGATGAGGAAGGATAATGTCTACACTCTTGGCAGCACAGAAGACAACAGCATAGTGGCTTTCAGCTAGCTCCTTAAATCAGAATGTGTTGGAGTGATATGACAATGACATATTGGGATTTGTCATAATTGAAACTGTTGTTGGATGTTCCTGCTGCCTCTCACAGACCTATTGTACTAACTGCTATGTAAGAGCTCATAAAGACACTGCGACAGTCTAGTGGGCCTCAAAAACAGAAGCCAGTAACCGAGTTCTGCATAGGGATGAATCAAGTTAGAACACTGAATTTCAAGGTTATGGCCTCTTGAAAAGCTCAGTGTCAATGTGGGCTTTCAGGATTTGGAGGAAGAGGAGCTACCCATTTATGTGTTAATAAGCAATTGAAGGCTTGCAGATAAGTAATGCAGAGTTACCCACCCTGGTTCCATAATCATCCTGAGAAACTTAAAAAAATCCAAGCTGTGTATTTTAATTTACGGCTCTGTAATTGTCTGTAATCAAGTCAGTATCTCTCAGCTGACCTTCTAACTGTCTTTCAGCATGCTGTCAGCACCCCTTTCCAGTTGCGAAATATGCACAACTAGAAAAGTTCTGTAAAACTGTTCAGAAAGTGTAGTCAAGTACTTAGGATGTGTTAGGCAATATTAAAACAGTATACATTAGTTTACTCATCTCAAACTTATCCAGTCTAAACAATGTCTCCCATGAAATGCTGTTCTGTTGGTTAGCTGCCTCAGTGGCAATCAAAAGCATCCTTTTCCCTGTTGATTTAGAGCCTGTCTGAATTCTCCCTCATGTCATAGAATCATATCAAAGGGTGAAGACGGAGAAACTGTACTCCTACATCTTCTTTCCTTATCTGTGAGGAAAGGTGCAGATCATTGAGCTGTCATATTTTCATTTTCTTGACCTCCTACCTGGAGCAGTGAGCAAACTGACAGGCAAACAGCAAGCGTCTGCCAGCCAGTGAAGTAGCAAGGCAGAAGTCATCAGTACAGTCCAACACTAAGACATCTCTGTGTTTCAATGATTACTTGTGTCTGTCTCTTGTTGCTCAGCAGTCTCATTCCTTTTCTCCTGAAAGGCTGGACCTTGCATCAGTCCCTGTTTCATTTGTTACCTTCTTTCTAACCTTTGCTTTCTTATTTGGATGAAGAAGCAGAAGAATATATAAACAAAGAAGTAGGATGAGATGAAGGCAGAGAATAGCCCAGGGAAGCCACATTGATGCTATGTACAAAAAGGCAGCTTTAACTAAAGTAAGGTTCAAGGAGGAAACAAAAATCAAGTTGGAAGAGCTGTATTCCTCTGCAGTGTTTTGACTGGTTCAAGATTCTGGCCATGACCTGGCTGAGTCATAGCAGTAGGGGGTGTTATGCACAAACCAGGGTAGTGATGTTGGCATTGATGTGGGCCCAATGCACAAGTGCAAGGTGGCTCACCAGTGAACTGCTCGTATATGCCCTTTCCTTGACATCCTTATGCCCTCCCACATGCTCTCTGTCTGAGCAGTTCTCCCCTTCACAAAAAACCTCTGCACCACCACCTATTGCTATGGTTTCGATTGATCGTGCCAAGGGGGTTCTTCTTGTCTTCAGACTGGGCTCATGGTGTCAGTTATAGACTGACTTTCTGTTATGGCAGGATCCCACAACACCTGCTTTTGTCCTGCAAACTATTTTCACATCCAGGATACTTTGGTCATCTAGGCATAGAGAGGAGCAAATTGCCTGGGAGTCACTGCTCTGAACACACTAAGATGGTGCTGTCAGGAGCCTGTGGTGGCTGTGATAAGCAAAGGCATTCCTCCACCATGTGCTCTTTCTGCCTGAGGAGATTGCATGGTTTATTATTCCAGATGTATATGCTGCATCACTTCCCGGAGCACAGGGTGGTGATGCCTCCATCCTCTGGATGCAGCACAAGCAAAACCTAGATAATTCTGCAGTGGGTTGATGATGAAACTGCCACTAGACATACAGGCTCTTTTCATCTTTTGCCCTCTCCCAATTCCTGACTCTAACATAAAAACTTCACTCCTCAGAGAATTTAGTTTCTTTTTAAAAAACTTTCTCTGAAAGCAGATTTGAGCAGCTGTAACATCCTCCTGTCCCCACAGAAACTACCCTGAGCTGAACTGCAGTGCGAGCAGTAAATAAGCAGCATTCGAAAACTCAACTTGTGAACTAGGTGGGAATGCAATTGAATATCATAGTGGAGAGAGAAACCTGGTAAAAACATTTGTGCATGGCCGCAACAGAACTGCAAGAAATTGGCTGCTAGACCAACATGGACTTCATGGTTGTATTGGTAGTTATTTCCTAAAATCCTATGAATGAATCTTCCTCAGTTAAAATGGACAACCTGTGAGATCCTCTATTACTGATCATTTTCTCATTTCCCTCCTTGGATTTCCAGTTTTATGATGAAAAATAGATCAATATTTGGCGGGAGAGGGGGAGATTGATATGAAACAACACATAGAATACAATCTCTGTTGGAAGGAGGAATTCCTGATAAGTAGCCAGATACTGATGAGAGGAACAGAAATTCTGATGACAGATGCTGATCGCAAAGAAAAACTCTTTTGTTATCTTGACACATCATTTTGGTACTCTCAACATCTTTAATCATTGTCAACCAAGAGCAGGATCCAAAATAACTGAACAGCTGCTTGGTTCCATTTTTCTTGGTATGGAAAGGAAATCTTTGCTTTTACTCTAACTCGCTGGATAAGTACTTTCTTTGATGGGTTTTATTTCATTGTAATCTTCCTGGTGTATATGTGGAACCAATTGTGTGTATAAATACACAGAGCAGCTGTAGCCATATTGGATAATAGGCCTGTAATTACTTCTCTGATTTAAAACCTAATAGTTTATTCCACAACTGTTGTGATGCATCTTTATTAATATTGCAATAATTTTGATGCCCTTTTGCTATGTACTATTGTCTCCCAAAATAAATGAAGTACTTACAGTAAAGGGATAATTAGGATTTGGCTCAGTGTGGAAATATTTAACTCTCAATGAACCAAATCAATCTATTTACAACAGGAATTCAGGAGCTGGGTTATACTAAAAGTCTGTAGCTAAGCTGGGGACAGATTCCAGATCTGAAAAATATATTACTCTTCACCATGCTACCCTCAGCCAAAAGTCAAGTTTTGAGTTTTTTTCTTTAAAAAAAAAAAATAATCTATTGTTATAAAATTCAGTACACTAGAGGGAAAAAAAGACTGAATTAAGGGAGTAAAACTTGAGTCAGTTCAGAGACTCTATTGCCTGGTACTTTGCATAGGTATGTAAGGCTGTAGAAGAGGCTGTAATAACTGAGGTAAAAGGTCCATCTGGACTCAGAGCTGTGCAAGGACTTGGAGCACCTATGGAAACACCAGTGCATAGATACCTACTCCACTTCTGACATCCACATGAGGCTAACACACAGTTATCTCTGGCTGTTGCCACCAGAGTGTGAGTGTCTTGAAAAAGACATAACCTCTGTCCAGCATCTGCAAAAGAGGGATAATTCTTCGGAGCAGGGACTTGTGTTGCAGATGAAAAGAAAAGAAACCTTCAGTGGCAATACAGATTGCCCAGGGAAAAGCAACAACAGGACAGCACATATGACACTTCCCACTAGTAGTCTTGGCCTTTAACTGTGTTCAGCTCTGGAGGTGTACTTCACTGGATGTGATTTGGACATTTGTAACCCTCAGTAAGGTTATAGCTGTATTATCTATACAGAGGTAACACTGCTGTGCAAACATTAGTGTCACTTGGTGTTGTCTCTGATGCATCTGGTCATTCACTTCATCCTCCTGGGTTATAGTCCTCTATCATGAAAATATTTGATCACAGGGAGTTTGGAAAGCTTTAGCTTTTGCTTCTTGGTGTAATATAAACAAAGTAGTAAGAGGAACATGGATTAAAACTGAAGTTTCTTTGTGCCACTCTATTGAAAGCATGAAAATAGAATCAGATGGTAAAACTACTCATTTAATTGGGGCTTTAAAATAACTTATGTTTCTTAAGTGATTTCTCATAGCCCTAGATATGGTCAGTAAGTGAAATTTTGCTTCTGCTAAAGGTGAACACATTTACTGGTGGGCCAGGACTGTCCCATTGTGAACTGATATCTGAATTTCCTAGAAATTCCCCAAGAGTTCTAACTGTTAAAATTTGCTGCCCTTCTGACAAAGTTATTGTTTTATTTGGTAACAATACTGGGGAATGGAAGGCAGCAGGTGTGATGCCAAATTTTATAAATGGCTCTCTGTAAACGCAGACCAGCAAAACAACCACTGCACTAAAAGAACTGGAAAGTATGACAGAGAATAGTATTAGAGAAAAGTTAGCACTGATTTTATTGGTTGAAATAATCTCTCACAAATCTACTTGAACTCCTTAACATATTCACAAATTATTCAGGAAAGTGGTGCACGAAAGTGTGCAAGTACTGCAAAGTTGTTCAGGATAGTCAAAATCAAAGCTGGCTGCAGTTGCAGAAGGTTATTGTAATTCTTGGTAATTGTATGATAAAATGTCAGATTAAATTTTACGTCAATAAATGCCAGGTACTGCAAATTACAAAAAATAGCTCTAACTGTGTGGATAATGAGTTCTAATGGTGTATTTTTATTCAGAAAAAAAGAATCTAGGAGTCATTGTGAGCAGTTATTGTGAATATGAGGTTTTCTCTCAAAATATCAACGTAGTGCTTAGAAATTGTTCAAAACTAGTTCATATGAGGAATTATTAGGAAAGCAATTGAAAATTCATGTAAACATATGCTTCTATCTAAATCCATTAAGAGCTCTTATCTTCAGTTTTGTGTATTGTTCTGGTCTTCCATCTCGTACAGGACTTATCTGAACTGCACAAGGTACAGAAAAGATTAGCAATAATGGTATTCTGCCACACAGGAAGAAAATGTATATAAAGATGTTTCATCTTAGAAAGAAATAGCGAAATGTTTTATGATAAAGATCTATAAACACTTGAAATATTGAACATTGTACAGAGAACATTCCTAGAAAGCAATCATTTACTATGGTTCCTACCATATACAAAGAATTAGAGGTACCCATGAAGTCTAGCAGCAATTCTGAAACAAACTGAAAGCAGTATTTTTTTCTTTTATGTATAGTTAACTTGTGAAACTCTTTGCTTACACAGTTACAGAGTCCAAAACATAAATGGAACTTAAAATAGGAACAGAAACATATGAAGGTTAAAAGCAAATGTTTCATAGATCCCTCGATGGCTATTAAATGAAATTGTTTGATGAAAACTCTATCTCAGGTATTTCTGAGAGGACTTCCCCAGTAGTATGTATCACTTTATACTGGGAGTTATCCTATTTCTTACATTCTATCAATAAGTATCTTGTGCTAGTCACCATCGTGGACAATACATAGATGTTGTTAGTGTTATCCTAAGTTCTTATGTTCATAATTTAATATGCTATGGGACACAAAACCCAGTGATCCTTTACAATGTGAGTTTGGCAGTATTGACCTAATTTTTATCAATGTCTCTTCAATAATTACCTGATTATTGTTTTAGCTAAGTTATGTGACTTCAGGTAGCCTTCTGTCAGATGACATTTGTCTTGCACAAGATTAACGACACTACCACAGTTGGAATCACAAGTCCATTTTTGAACCATGCTTTTTGAACTTGTAGCTGATATACTCTGTTCAATTAGTGTTTCAAGATTTTGAGTTAGCTGTCCTGCTGATCTGAATATTATATTAGGCACTGTAAAATTGTATTGATGTTCATTTACATTCATTTCCATTGCTGACGTCATCTGCCACCACGTTCCTAGGACAAGTTCAACTGCAGTTCATACATTCTCTGCAGTTCCTGGGTATGACTTGACCTGGCTGACATGCTCCCAGAATAAATTACAGCTTTCACTGATTAGACAGGTTCAAGTGCAGCTGTAATAGCTGCCAGATCATTGAGGAGTTTTGATGTAAGCTATACACTTAGAACTTTTTGGTAGTAAGTTCAGTATAAAAAAAGGAATAATTTTTCACTGAAGCTGATTTTCCACCCATGCAAATCTCATTAGGGGTCTCCACTGCCCAGGACTGCTGAGATATACTTCTTTGCAAAGTAGATTTCCCTATCTTCACACTCTTCAGTTTTCTGTACACTGGATCTTACTGGCATGGCATGGATCTATGATGACTTCTATGAAACAGAGGTGGTTCCATTAGTCTGCAGAAAACCACATTTTACTGCCACATGTTTAAAATGAAATAGTAACTCTCACTGTACCATTGGGTTAAGATGATGTTAGCTAGGTTACAAACAGCCCCATGTTATCATCTCTCAGTCTTTTCATCTCCAACTGCCTGATACAACATACTGTGATGAGCATGAAGAGCACACTCATTTCTTCAGGTGAAGAACATGCTCAGCACAGTTCTTCCCTTTGGTCTCCAGCCAAGTGTTCTCAAACAATAGATTAGTTCAGTGTCATAAACTGGGTCTATAATCAAAATTTTCTGTGAAAACTTACTCAAGATGGCTTAACATTGGATGACCAGTTTCAAGTACATAAATAACAAGACTTCCGGAGTGGGATTCATCTCACCTACATTACCTCCAGTTTAAATAGTCTCCAGAGGCATGTCAGCATCAGAACTAACCACTGCCAAATCCCCCTCTTAACTCAGAAGAGAGAAATTAGCACTTTAAGACACAAAACATCTTACTTGGTTTAGACTTCTTCATTTAGGTTACATAAACTGCACCCACAATTTCATATACCTTTGTCTTTTCAGTTCTTTTTCCCTCTTTAGGGGTTTCATTTTGATGATGAGGATGGTGATGTTAGTGTGGACAAATTTATTCCAGACTGAATTTTGTGAAATTCTCTCCTTGTTTCCCTAGTCTCCCATATTAGTCCAACTCCAGAGTTTCACCTCCAGGTCTACCTCCTATGAATCAGTCCTCTGATTCATTGATGTGTCAAAGCTTACCACTTGATGAGCCTTCTGGTTCACACGACTCCAACAGTGAGCAAGATAGCCAGAGAAAGCATCATTAAAGTATGTAGAGCTGTCCCTGGAATATTTTAGATTCATTCCACGTACATTCCTCAAACTTCACAGAAAGACCATGTTTTCTTTTGTGGGTCATGCAGAAGTATGCTTCATATTCTGCAACGATGTGAAATGTTTAGCACATTGTATGTGGAAAGATGGTGCTGGTGCAGGGCAAGGAGCACTGTAGTTGTTCTGCACATCACACTAAAATATTATTTTCTACATGGGTCATGTAATGCTTTGGATTCTGCTCTGGCTTACAGACTCTGACAAAGTACAATTCAGAGGCTGTGTGAAGACCTTCATTCCCCATCTGAGTACACAAGGTAAGAGACACAAAAAGAATGGCCAGCATAGTATGGGTCCAATGCATCCTGCTTGCTTCTTTGCAAAAACAGCATAGTGAAGTCATGAAAGAAGGAAATGAAGAAAAGAGACAATCGGGGTGCTGTAGAAAATTAGCAGTAGCAGCTGATTGAACCTGTTCCAGCTCTCTCTTGAGGCAGAGCATAGAGTGCTTGCGCACTTGTGCAAAGAGAAGAGATCTCCTTTTGAAAGAAGAAAGGAAACATCAGGCTGCTGAAATAGTGGCAGATGCACAGGAAGGTGGCCTGAAACAGGTCCATTGAGTTTCGCATTGAAAGAAATAAGAGGATGGATCCAAAGACAGAAAAGACACAAAATGGGAACTTTACTCAAAGATGTCTGGCTATTTGTGCAAAAGGAAAGGGGTTTTAGACTCTGCAACTACTGTATCAAGTCACGGTGCTATTGGTGACTGCTACAAGGCCACTCCTCTGCATGCAAGTAAGTCCGACTTCAAGCATCTGCTTTGACATTTAAGTAGATGACTCATTAAATGCTGAAAGTATCTGGAGGCAGGGATGCACTTCATTTCTTTTTCTCTTGGCAGCACACTATTGTAAAATACAAGAATGCTTAAAGAGTTTGCACCAGTGGATCAACTTACTTTAAAAACAAAGCCAGAATCTCTCATTTTCCAGCTTTTTTATGAAAAGTTCATAAAGGAGACTCTTGAGTTACCTCACCCTCCTTCTTCAATACGCTTCTGAGCACTCACTGAAAGGGGAAGGGAAGAAAGAGCAATATATGTGTGGAGATATATCTTATTCAGGGTTCAGACACAAAGAGGTGGCTTACAGTTACTTCTTGACTGATGCAGAACTAGTTTTTCTATATAGCAATATATAGTCACAGCTGAACTGAATCACTCAAATGTCATTGTGTTCAAAGATGAGTTTAATGGGGCTTTGAGCAACCTGGTCTAGTGGAAGCTGTCTCTGTCCATGGCAGGGGAGTTGGAACTAGATGATCTTTGAGGTCCCTTCCAACCCAAACCAGTCTGTGATGCTATGATTCTGATCCCTCAAATTGTAATGTTGTCTCTACCAGCAGACAAAATTGTTATTTCTTCTCTAAAGTTGTACATGCACATCCACCTCAGGCGCATCTCTCTGTAAGGAAGTAACTGAGAGGGAGAAAACTCAACTCTCAGGAAGCATTTAATGGAAGAATGTACCATATGTAGTGAAAGAAGACTCAACATAATGTCAGAAGTGTGTACACAATGAATTTTGGCTCCTCCACAATTAAACTGCTAAAAGATTGCCAAGACTTCTTTGAAAGGTATTGTCTTAAGCATATTACATCTGAGAAGATATGAATGATTCACTGGTGTGTTACCTGCTCCACAGAATAACCAGACAAATGCAGAAAGTGGTCATTTTTACTAAAGAAACAGAGCCCATGACCTGGAAAACATCAAGGTAGCAACTTTTGCTCCTACAATACCTGATGCTCTGTTCTTCAGGCTTCGTATTTTAATTTGTATATTTTTGTTCTGCTTCACAATAACTTAACTGTTTTCCAAAAACGTGTGCTCAAAGAAAGATAGATTGAGTTCTGAGCAAGACCCATGGATTTACAGTTTGCAAAAGATTTAGAGTTAGATATTAAGAAATTATAATATTTAATATTTAAATTAGATATTAATATTAAGATATTCAGTAGAAGAATGAAGCCCTGGATCTCCATCACTTCAATCTTCACAAGAATAGTCTGAGCAAACATGTACATTATCCTTGCCCCACAGAAGAGAAGAATAAGCTGAGGGGGACTGGGACGCCCCTGGTACCCCTCAGCCCCACACGGGACTGGTGGGCTGTGCTGTGCCCCATGGGGAGCTACACAGCTGAGCTATGCCTCTTGTAATGCATGCATGAGGTCATAGCCACATGGCTTTGGGCTGTCTCCTATGACCATGCCAAGCCCAGGCCTTCCCGTGGGCCCAGGACTTCCCAAAAGCCCGTCTAGTATCCACTCCACTGCATGGCCTGCCTTCTTCTGTGCTCTGTGCTTAAAAGGATCAGTTGTATTTGAAAACCACCAAGCGGGTTTCTGGTTTTGTGTTTGATTGTTTCAATCAAGAGCAATACTTACCAAAATGCTAGCAAGTTTGATGGTTTTATCAGCAATGCTCAGCATGCAGCAGCTCCTTTTGTTTCCAGTGCCTAAAAGAAAACTAATGCAAACTGTAAGAACCTGTTAGCAGTATCTGGAAGCCATGAACCCATGACAAAAGAAAGCTGGGGTCTAATGCCTACTCCAGCGTAGACTGCCAGCACCCCAGCAGCACTGGAATTTGGCAATGGGGACAATGGGAACAAGGCAGACATGGAGGTGTGCTTACCAGTAAGGGCTAGAGGGAGGGTTTTGTTTGTTTTTTAATACATATCTATATTGGTGAGCTATGGTTGAAAACAATTACCAAGCATGTCAGTCAAATCCATGAGTTCCTCTTCTTTTATGTACCTGTGAAAGAAAGAAATCAAGCGTAGCACAGACTAAAAATAGTGTGTGTGTCATCCTGTGTCCCACTGTCAAGCACAGAGCTTGGATCTCTTCATCAAAGGTCAAGTCACCTCCTGATTGTGGACAAAATCCCACTCGCTTACAGGAAAAGAGCCAACTGTGCCCACACCTACACTGGAACATCAGGTGTGTTATTACAGGAGATCCTGACAGCGTCTCAACTGCTGAGAAGGGCATTTGTGCTGACTCCCTCCCACATTACACACAGCATGGGGTGCTGGGCTTCCACACTGGCTGGACAGAGAGGAACTATTTGAGTGAGGCAATTGCATTGAACAAGGAGAGGAGAAAGCTGGGATGGGCAATAAGAGACTAGGGTTTAAACATCTACTGTTGAATTTAACAGAGACATCAGAACAGGGGAAAGGCCCTTTCAATAATTCCCTTGGTCAATCAGGCTGTGGTTTTGATCTTGACTACAGTAAGCACTAACAGTATCAGCTATTAGCTATTAGGTATTAGCTCAGATTTCTCACTGCACTCCCTTTCCAACTGTTCTTCCTGTAGCAGAGATTGCCTGTTCTAACATTGAACGCTCCATCTCTGGGAGTGTTCAAGGCCAGGTTAGATGGGACCTTGCAAAACCTGTGGTGTCCCTGCCCATGCAGAGGGCTTGGAACTGGATGATCTTTAAGGTCCTTTCCAACCCAAACCATTCTATGATAATATGATTCAATAATTTTCTCCAATTCATGTTTTTCTTTGGCCTCCTGATGCTGGTATTTCTGAAGGTGGAGTCACCCACAGATCTCTTCACATATTCTTGAAAAAGCCTGTATTCTTTGGGTGTTAACTAAAGCAAAGTCCTCTCCACTCAAAGGACATTTGGGTCTCCTGCTGATCACATGGGAGCCTGTACAGGCTCTTGCTGAAGGCATCTCAGATTTACCACGAAATTCAAGGCAGCATGAGAAGAGGAAATGAAGGGACAGCAGTAGTATGCATATGACTTCTGCATGCTTGAAAATGGAAAATGTTGAGAGACAATACCCTCCCTGGAGAGCTTGGCCTCTGGACCACTTTTATCTCACCTAAGTGCAAAGGCCTGTCACATCATTGCAGCTTTAGGAAAACTAAGGACTCTGAAGCTGAAAACAAAATGGAAAATAGTCTGTTACATAAAGTGCTGGCAATTATGGTTCTTTTATTCATGCACAGAAGTGACACATGCGCCTAGAGCAGGATGTTTCTCCTCATAAAGTCTCCATCTATCTCTGTTCAGCCCCCTTCTTAGCCCTAAATACTAGACTAACTTCTACTCCTGCTTGGATGAACTTTATGACCTCTAGTAAATGCAAGAAAAGAGGAGGACAAATGTGCTAGTCCCGCAAGGTAAGGTTAACAGCAGTCTGGAGGAGTCAAAAGCAGGCTTTTTTTTTCCCATGAAGCGTAATGTCTGATGGCATATTTTATTTTAGCATAAGCCCACATTAGTATTCCCGTTTTGTTTTATCACCAACATACGGGGACCAGCTTAGGTATCCCTACCCCTGGCAAGCAGTATATTACCATGTAAACTGCTCCATTATTCTATGATTCTATGATTTTTTAAATGGTGCAGCTTCCAGAATAATAAATTTGATTCATATTTATTGTAAGTAAAGTTATCACAATTTGGACATGTATTACAATGAGGATACTGTGAGTTTTTAAAGGTGAGGTCTTTCATTGTAATGTGTTCTGTGTAATATACCTGAGATATTATGACTTGTTTCACAATGTGCAAAAAAACAGAACTGTTCTCTTAGTGTTAATGGTCCTTGTTAGATAAAATAGAAAGCGTCTTAAAAATCAGAACCATATAAAGACATTAATATTTTCTAATGGTCTTGAATAACAATCTAATAAAATTAATATAACTTTCCACTAATGGGGCCATTTCATTTCTTGGGCTAAAAAGCAATGAACCATGTACAGCAGCAGAACCTGCAGTCTAGGAAACACAGAAATTCCTTGACCAATGAGATTTTAAATATAAATATAAAATATAAATTTGAAATATAAATATAAAAGATTTTAGATGTTAAAATGAGTGTTCCTGCTAATTTCAAACCTCCTCTCACTCATGCTGTAGCCACTTGAGCATCAGAGTTTCCCTTACCCTTATTGTGCTTACAGAGCTATAAAAGGATCAGGAGGGTCTGTAATATGCTTTGGTTTGTGATTAAAACAAAGCAAGGAAAAAAACACTTTTCTTGGGACCTTGAAGATGATAGGAAAAGTGCTTTGGAGCTCTACCCTAAGACTATAGCATGCACTTTAGAAAAGGGGTGAGGTTGTTGCCCAGATCAATAGGAGGTTCAAATCAGAATGACCAGGGACAAAAAAGAGAGGTGAGGCTCTGCAGGGATTGCAGGTTCACACAGCAGCACATGTTTGAACTAAGGACAAGTCAGAGAACGTAGCTGATGGAGCAGCTCAGTTTAAGGGAAAGCTCTGCTTTTCTCACTAAAGCCTTTACTGTGCCTCCATCCTCTATTCAACCTTTGGTTGGAAATTGAGAATTTTATAGTCTGTCCTTTTGCATCTAGCAGTTAAGTCAGATTAATATATGTTATGAAGGTAAAGGACAGTAGCTATTTCATGCTTGAATACTTACTCCCAAGTAAACATCTTTATGCGGATAATTTTTCAGGAACAGTTACTCTCATGTGACTGCTTAGCCCTGAGCAGTTGTGAGTGCTCAACATTTGCACCAATTCACTTGCAATTAGCTTACCTAAACTGGCACAGCTGCTGAGGATTGGATCTGTTGTGCTAGAGGAAAAATGCACAGGTAGAATTCATCATTGTTCTTTTGATGAAGCCCTTGGTAGAAAACACAAGTTTCAAAACAAGCTTGAGTGTTCCATGAACATTTTGGACTTAGAAAAGGCGCTTTTGAGGTAGAAGTGTTTCCATTTAAAATGCACTGGCTCTTCCTTTGGAGTTCCCAAGTGTCCTGGGTTCAGCAGTAGCAGTCGTTTTTCTCCTTCTTGGTTGTTGGTGCAGAGCTGTGTTTCTTTTGGTTTTTTTTTTTTTTTTCTGACTTTCA
>JAOEHX010033039.1:0-18278 GCA_025448015.1 Bolborhynchus lineola | reverse complement strand
CACTTCAGATTCTAAATGTGGGTTACTTTTGGTAATATTTAATTTAGGGTCTAATTCATAGAATCATAGAGTAGTTGGTGTTGGAAAGGACCTTAAGATCATCTAGTTCCATCCCCCCTGCCATGGGCAGGGTCACCTCCCACTAAACCATGCCATTTAGGTTGTATAAGTAAAAGTTTCAGGTCTGCCACAGTTATCATTACATGATGCTCTTGCATTGTGAGGTGTTTCGTCACAGAGCAGTTTTATACGCTGCCAGGAGAACTGCAAGACTTGCACAATCCAGAAGCTTTCAATTAGTTTTATGATCATGATGGGTCAAGGAAAAAGTGGAGGGGCAAAGAAATACCGTCTGAGAATTAACACATTTAAGTATTCCTCCAAATTCAGATTTAATGTAAGTATATATAAATTCATTGACTTTAGTGGAAGTGAACATGGTTTTCTCAAGTGTGCAAAAAAAGATCATCCTTGGAATATCGCGTACTTGTATTTGTAATAAAAGCTGTTATTTTAATCACAGTGTAGAAAGGCTAAAAATCTTTCTTGGCTCTGAATCTCATCAAAGGTAACAGGAAGCCAAATTCAAAATAAACATACATTATAGGTCTGTATTACAGAAATATTCAGGTGTTTTCATTGTTTGCATACAACATTTATCTTTAGATTGAGAATTGCAATTATGCAGTAGAACTCGGGAAGACAAAAGCCAAATTCTCACTGGTTGGTATTGCTGGACATGATCTAAATGAGGGTAACCCAACTCTGACTTTGGCTTTGGTATGGCAGCTGATGAGAAGGTAAGTTAGGCACAGTATATGATAGATGTGTATATATATATGTATCTGTGCATGTGCGTGTATGCGTGTGTCTATATCAAGGCAAATTAAAGCCAACATTAGTTCATCCAACAGATATTTTAGAGAGCCATCTCTGTATATCCCTTTTCTGCAAGATCAACTTACACAGGGCTTTTTTTGTAGTTTTATTGTGTAGTGGTTGAAACCACAATAATATGTATGTGTACACATCTATTTATGGAGAGTATTAAAATCTTATATACTATAAACTGTGGTCAAAACTATACATTCTGCAGCAAGTAAAAAGAGCAGAGACGATTTCATGTTGATTCTATGTACCTTTCTTTAAGTAATTTAAATATTTGTAAAATCAAAACAGTTAAATAGGAAAAGGTAATACACTGTAGAAGTTAAAATTGGAAGAAATTTCTAGGCTGTCACAGCTATACTAATGTAACTATTGTAAAATGAAAATCTAGCTAGTGCACTGAGCAGGAAAAAAATATCAATCTATTTCAGTAAAAAGTATTTTATTGCAGAAATTTTCCACAAGTGTAGTTTTTTTACACATACCCCGTAACACTCAGTGCTTTTTGTTTGTCAGGCTGTTCTGAGTCACTTTTCAAGGTGATTTGGATGGTAGGGAGTCATTTAAGCCTATAAAGTAAAATTAGTTACGGTGTGCTTAGTAAAACAAATATAAAAAGATGATGTAATAGTGATTCTGATAAATTTTTATTTGAGAAGAAGTATTTTATTCTTGCAACAACCAAAAAAGTGATTTAAAGTTCTAAATTCTTTGTAAGATAAGGATACGTAATGAAAATGAGTATTTGGCATCTTTCTGTGCACAAGTAGTATTTTACTTGTAGCTTTGTACTGTCAGCAGAGTGAACTTCTACCACTCACTTCAACTCAAGGCTCTTGTTTTCTTTATTGAAGGTATACTTTGAACGTACTATCAGACCTTGGAGATGGGGAAAAAGTAAATGATGAAATTATTATTAAGTGGGTGAATCAGACACTTGCAAAAGCAAATAAGAAAACTTCAATTACGAGTTTCAAGGTAAATCAGATTAATGTACTTTTCTTTATATATATATATAATCAGATTGGGGATTTTTAACCTAACCTGTTAATAATTTGGCTTTAATGGTGGCTCTCATCAGGTAGCGTAATCGTATAAAGGAAATATTTCTGACAGTCTGTTAAACCTATGAAGTATTTTACATGTTTATTAATAAGAAACAAAAATAATTTATAATTTGTTACTCTGACAAAACAAACCAAAGTGTTTGTCCAAAATTACCAGTATTTGACCATGGCATGTCATATGTATTGAATTTTCGGATATAAGCCCTCTCATGCTTGTACAAACATGAATGATTTTGGAAATACGTGGCGGAGGGGGGAGTAATTGCCATTTTTACAAACAGCTGATCAAAAAGATGCACTCTTATGTGACAGAGCCAGGAGAGGGAGCCCCAGTTAAGCAGCGATGTCTTTTGTCTTCATTGACATTGCTGATGTGCAGCAAACCGTTACAAACCAACTTTCCCATTCAGCAGATACAAGCAAAGGGATAAAGGGAGATTTCTTTTCGCACTTGTCAAGTGTTAAACACTAAACAAGTCATATGTATGTCAGGTGTGCCATGCTGTGTGAATCTCATTCTTTAGAAATGATAAATAAATAATTGCACTTGCATACAAATATAACTTTCTTATTCAGGTTCATTGTATACTCTGAAACAGTTATGTGTGTGGTTTGCAACAGGAACATAAAAACCTAGCAAGTTAAAAATTTGAGGCTTACTGTGTTACTAATTAAATTAGGTAAGCATTAGGCAAAAGGCAATATCAAATATTTTTACAGAATGAAGTATTTCCTTTTTACTCTAGAGGTAACTTAGGTCATCATGTTGAAAAGGATTGCTACATCTGTTATTTCCACAAAAAATTGTAATAATGGTAGTATAAATAAGCTGAAAATATGAAGAGAATCTGTCCCAGTGTTTTACTTTTGGCATGCCCGTATTTTTGGTGGGCATTGGTTGGTTTTTTTAAAAGGTAATTCAGCAGATAGTATGTCAGTAAAGATAAGGAGTTACTGATGTAAAGTGACATTACTCATTATAACTTGGTTTTTTTTACTACTAATTTTTGACAACATCCACTTATGTGTTTTCCTTCACAATTTGAATTTTTGTCTGTATTTTGGAGTTACTGCAGCAGAAAGTGTAGCAGAGAAGGCAGAGGTCCCTGGTGTTTCTTGTGGGCAATGAAAGCAAAATTCTATTGAATTGCCATTAGTTCAAACAATAAAAATTACAAAGGTGTGAGTTTTGGCTTATGGTCTTGGGGAGATACTGCATGCGTTCAGTGTCTTCAAGTAGATATATATTACTATTTTTAAATGTATAATTAATGTGGTGGTTCTATGGGACTTCACTGAATTTGAATTCATAGTTCTAGCCTGGTGGCGAAAGCAGCCATGTCATCCACATGGCTTATGTGCAGCGCCTCACTGGACTGTCTGCCTTCTCTTGGTTTGACATCATCGACTGCTTATCTGCCCTAACAGTTGGGAAGAAATAATTGCAGTAATAGTACTTGCTATTTTAACATCAGAAGAAAATACATGTCCATGTATTAAATACAAAACACAGACTGCTTGTACTAGCTCAGAATACCATCTGAGTTGAAAAGTTATAAAAAAAGTGAGTGATAAGCTACTGCAAAATATGTCAGTACAACAAAAGGAAAAAAGTAAAAGTAGTTGTGCAATGTAGATACCTCTTTGTTGTCTTGAAAGTCTGGTCTTTGGACTTCTTTCAAAGTTCTTTTCCTTCCTCAGGGAAGCAGAGGAGTTTGTTTCATTAAATAATTTTAAACCATTTATATAATAATAATATCAACACCGGGTATGAATCTTAACATTTTGATTGTGGAAAAGAACATTAGACCTTTTAAAGAGGGGGGAATCTTTCACAGAAGGAGGTAACAGAGCATGCTGCTGTCTTCCAATAGGAATGTAAAATGTGCTGTAGGATTTTTTGTGTTGTCAGAAAAATCAAAGCAAATTCTTTCTACTAATGTTTTGAGTATTTTCTTTTAGGACAAATCAATTAGCACTAGTTTACCTGTCCTAGATTTAATAGATGCTATTGCACCAAAAGCAGTTCGTCCAGAAATGGTCAAGAGGGAAGATCTTTCTAGTGAAGACAAACTAAATAATGCTAAGTAAGTTTTAAATGGATACTTTGTATTTTCCTTAAGTACAGGAAGTGTGTGAATACATGGTGTAATGAAGGATTTACTGATGTATTAACAGATTACACTAGTAGTTGATTTGCTTCAAATACAATATATTATAATTATAGTATTTTAGAGCTATTTTTCTAGCATATATTTAAAATATGAAATTAAATTCACAGCTCATATGACCTACCACCACGGCACTGCAACTGGTGTATTAATAGCCTGCCATGATACATACTGACAAAAACTAATGCTTTGATAACTAGTAGCAAAATATTTGCCAGTAAAATTGCTAATACATGCTTTCTTGACAGTAGTGTTAATTTTCTCACAGAGTATAAGTACCGAACAGACATATCCTGCTATTAAAACATGTTGTAAATCTTAGCAGGCTAGTAGATGCAAGGAAGGTAACACTATGTTTTCTCTTGTTTTCCAAGATATGCCATTTCAGTTGCTCGAAAAATCGGTGCTCGTATCTATGCTCTCCCAGATGATCTGGTTGAAGTGAAGCCAAAAATGGTGATGACAGTGTTTGCATGTTTGATGGGAAGAGGACTCAACAGAATAAAATAATTAAGACATGAAATATAACTTTTTCTGCCACATTGAGCATGAAGAATGCCTCGCAGTTCAGAGTTCTGAAGCTTAGTATAAAATCAGAAAATTTGTTTGCACAAATCCTCATTAATGAAATTTTAATAATGTATTTATATTAGTTAAAGCTTCATTCTATTTCATAACATTGATTATTTATGGGTATTACTGTTTTCAGAATGTGTTCATTATCAAATCAGCATCACAGATTTGCATTGCTTAAAAAAAAAACCCTCACACCCTATTAATGAAGTCTCATTTTTGTTATTTTCCATAGCATTGTAAGAATCTGCATCACTTTACATATGTCATTTTAGGACCCATTGTGAAACATTGTTTTTGTTACTTTTAGTGCATGTTACATATATGTATTGATACAAGTCTCAAGGTGCATTCCAGTCCTATTGTATTACTCCTTAACTGCACAGAAGTTATCATTGCCTTATTTTTTGAGAGCTTAACTCCTCTTGAAGCCGATGAGAGTCTTGTCATTGACTTCAGTGAGAGCAAGTGAAGAAGGCCTCTGATAATGTCTGGAAACTAATGACTGTTGATAAAGCTGATGAAACTGTTGTGTGGGAATAATCTTTAAATGTGTGTAGCAATTTGTTTCTGTTACTGAGCAGGAAATTAACAGTCTGTAAATTACTAAGCAGGAATGTAATCATGTTATGATTAGGTCTGCAGATGTGTTAGCTTTTGCAACTGGACTAAACATTTGATTACTTTTTTCTTTTTTCACTTTTCATAAAATACTGTATAAGAAGACAATAAACAGCTGGCTAGTCCAGTTTGGGGTTTAACAATGTACTGCATTTCGTTATGCATGTCATCTTTGATTCTTCTAAAGTGTATATTGTGAAGTCTAAATTATTATAAAGTGTATATTGTGAAGTCTATAATTATTTTCTCAGGCATTTGTACTCTACATTTGCAAGTTTTCACTAAACATGCTGGAGTTGGATGTTTAATAAGGCAAACACTAGGGAAGAAGGAAATATGCATAAAAATGAAGGTGGGGTTTTGGAGTGTTTTTTTTTTTTTTTTTTTTTTTTTAATTATTATTCTGCAGTATCAAGCTGCTACTTTCAGTTCCTGAAAAGCAGTCCTAAGAATCATGGTGAGGGAGCAGTTGAACTAAGCTTTATGTCTTCAGTATCTTGCACAAAATATTATCAGAAAGAAGATGTGTTTATTTAATTTCTATGATGGAGGATGATATTGGGAGTTCAGAGCATTAAATGCTTGGATTTGGTTCCATCTGTTTACTGGTTTGTAGTACTTGAAACTCTGATGAAAGTGCAAGGGCTTTCAGGAGCAACCACTGCATATGCTGAGCACTGTTTGACGTACATGCTCAGCTACATATTGAAGGATAAACGACAGCTACCACCATCTGAACCGAATTGTCTTCTCAGACCAATGTTGGTTTCAAAGAGGGCGCTAACCAAACACGATTTTTCTAAAGGAGATTGAAAAAGTGAGTTGGAGTTTCAGCTCATTTTAATTGTTATCGTATAGTTTGAACCCGAATCCTGGGGTATGGAGACCCCTCTTTTGCGGCTTCTGCCGGCCCCGGTCTTCGACCCCGTTCCTTGAGTGCTGCGGAAGGAGATGAAGACGGGCGCCTGCTAAAGGTGCCTCTTTGGCCGCTCGGTCGCCGCAGCCCCCGGGGGCGCTCCTGCCCACCCTCCTCCCGCAGCCCCTAGCAGGGCAGGCGCCGCCATTGGAGCCTGCGCATTGTGGCCGGGAGCGCTGCTCCGCTCTGCGGTGCGCGCCCGCGGGTGCTGCCCTGTTCTCTCCGGTGCGGCAGCGGGCATCGGGAGTTGCACCGCGCCACCATCCCGCTCTCGCTCTAATGGGCCTGGCGGAGCCGGCGCCATGGCCGCCTTGTACCAGAGCGCGGACCCCTCCGCCTCGGCCTCCCCGAACAAGCTGCTGGCGCTGAAGGATGTGCGACAGGTGAAGGAGGAGACCACCCTGGACGAGAAGCTCTTCCTGCTGGCCTGCGATAAAGGTACCGGCTCCGCCGCCCAGCCTGGCCCCGCCTGCCGCACCGTCGGCGAGCGGAGGCCGCGGCCGTTCGGTCTCAGGGCCCGAGCCGGCGCCCGCCCCCCGGCGGGAGGCTGGGAACAAATCCTGCCAGGGCCCGGCCGGGTACAGTAGGGAGTCGACGGGTCCTCGCCGTGCACTGCCGGGCCGCTGCTGGGGGGCACCGCGGTGGCTGAGCTCGGCCGCGCCTCGCCTTAGCGCCTGGCTTAGCCCCGGCTCCTCCTGCTGAACCCGGAGCCGTCGGCACCGGGGGAAAGGAGACGTTGGGCCGTGTACTCCTGTGTTCGTGAGGGACCTCCCCCTGTGTCGCAGGAGTTTATATTTGCTGTGGTCACTTTTAAAAGTGTGCTTGAGTATCTAGCTGCAGTAAAACTTGCTTATCTAGACATCCCCACAATGAGATAGTTTTGCTGTGATTTGCACCCAGAGTAGTGGATGGGAAAATATTTTCTTTTCTGAAATGTTTTTAGTCAGTCTTGAGTAGAAATAGAGTCTTAAACTGATCTTAACATGCTGGACTCTGATGAAAGCTTTTAATAACGTGCTGGATTATTACGAGTGCTTTAGGACATAACGAAGGGTTGTGGGAGCTGGTGTGTTTATAGGCAGAGCTGCCTGCTACCCGTTTGTTTAGGTTAGTTGACAGTGGTTAGGAGTATTTCTGCAGTGACGTTAGCCAGTGGGCTTTAGGAAATTTGTTCTGGTGCTCTCTATGTCTTGGCTTCCTGCAGCCGTGCTCCTGGCACATGTCTGTCCTGAAGATCAGAACGAGCCTCAGCTTTCTCCCCAAGTTAAAACAGAGGCTCAGGGAGCTAAACAGATGCACAACAAAAAATGTTAAAAATAAAAATCATTTATATAACAGCTGGTTTAGTACTCTTGCAGACTCTGTACATAGAAGTAGTCTACGTATACTTCTGTAAGTATGCTGCACTAAGGTCTGTCTTTGTCACGATCTGTGTTGCAATATAATTTGTTACTGTAGAGACAAAAAGAATTAAAAGCTTTTCTCTTTGGCAAGAAGTTTCAATTGAACAGAGTAACACTAAGCAGGGCAGCCTGGTATGTCTATGCTTCAGTCACATAGGAAATTGCAGTTTACATGCATCTTACTGTAGTTCAATTTATTTGCTAATTAGATTTGCTTGCTTGAATTTTATAACGTTATAGCATCATATCACACCTGCTTTGATAATATATACATGAGAATTGGAGTGATGGGAAGAGGACTGATGTGGCTTCTGCTCAGTGGAGATACAGACCTGTTTGTAGCACTGTAAAAAGGGGCTTCTCTGATCCTATGGTTCCTTTGAACAGAGAAGCCGCCTCTGATGCACTTGATGTTTCCTGTGTCTCACAGGTTGTGTGAGAGCTACTGCCCCAGTTTTGAAAGTCCTTGAGCTTTTGTGTGTGCTTGCTTATACGACTGGAACTAAAGGAGTGGATTAAAGTGCATGACTTAGTGCTTTCCTGAAAGAGATCTCCTGAAATACCTTCTGTTTCCTCCCTGATGAGAGAATGCTTATCTACCGTGACCTATGTCAGGTTGTCTGACATACTCGATGTCTGTTGTCTGTTATGGAATGTTGTCCATTGGTAGCTGCTTGGTAGCTGGTACTTACAGTGTTCACATGCTTTTATTACTTTGTAATAATATTAAGTGACGTTCATATGTTACTTGTGCAGGTGACTATTACATGGTTAAGAAACTCTTAGAAGAAAACAGCTCAGGTGAAATGAACATAAATTGTGTGGATGTGCTTGGACGAAATGCTGTTACCATAACCATTGAAAATGAAAACTTGGACATACTGCAGCTTCTTCTGGATTATGGCTGCCAGGTATACAACACATAAGTTACTGAAAGCTTTCAGTTTAGTTACTGATCTGTTTATTCTACTCTTTGTTAACCTGTCCGAATTTTTAAAGAAATACTCTATTTTTATAGGTAGTTCTGTTCTTTTTCCATGTCGTAACTGTGAAAGTGTTTTCTTCTCAGTAATTTATTTTTAGTGGGATTTTTATTAGCATGGCAAATACAAGTAATATTTTCAATGATATTAACAAATCTGAATTCTATTTGAAGTGTTATTCCTGTGGCAAAGATAACATACGCATTATCTTCAAAATAAACAATTTGCAGTCAATTCATCATATTAAAAAGTGTAGAATGCAGAGATCTCTTTGGCTGTGGAATAAAGTAACTTAAAATGGTAGCAGTTATAAAACTTTATATTAGATGATTTGTAAGTTAAGGCAAGCACACATTTCTGCTGTGCTTTCTTGTTAAGTTTGACCTGTACTTGATGGCAGAAGCTGTTCTGTGCCAACAATACTTCCTTACTGTACGCAACATCTCTGCTGCTGCTAGAAGAGTTGTAGCTATGGTGGCAGAAGTACGTAGGGCAGGGAAAGGTAGTGTCTTTTGTTAGATTGTTTGATATTGGACAAGGAAATAAACAAGCTTTCCCCTGCCTAGACCTCCTTTTTAGTAGCAATAATAAAAGCTGTGTCTTTTATTTATAAAGTAAAAATTTGAGTTTTATAAAGCTAATTAAAAAGAATAATGTCAACTGTAGGGAAACTAAAGTGAAAAACTGCTTAGCTCACCTTAAGAATAAAGTTTCAGAAGTAGTTACCACCATGGGAAAAAAAAAAAACAACTTGTGTTCTTAGCTTTACCACTGAACTCTGAATACATGGCTGAAGTATCCCATACGTCTGAGTTGTACGCTTGCTTTTAATGTTTTAATAACCTGGCAATCTGTTCATCAGAGCTGGATTTTTGCAAGTGGTGGTAATGCAGAACATTGGTTTAGTGCTTTAGAAATAAATTTAAAAATACATAAAAAAAAAAAAGGCAGTTTGGCTTCATAGTGACTCTTCATAGTGTTTAAGTTATCGCTATTTTCATATGCGACTTGTTTTCTTTCCTTAGTCATCAGATGCACTTTTGGTGGCTATTGATTCGGAAGTGGTGGGAGCTGTTGACATTCTACTTAATCACCGACCAAAAAGATCTTCCAGACCAACCATTGTAGTTGAGTGTTGTTATTCCTTAATTTTTGGTTGGAGAGTGTGGGCTATTGTGTTCTGGGTAACCATGTATTTAAAACAATGTTCTTAAATTAAATTCTACATCTCCAAGGTGATACAATTGGGACATCTCTAGCATCTGTTATCTTAAAGAATAGAATACATTAATTTGCTTTACCACATAAGGAATATAGTGAATTTATGTGTGCCAAATGCTAACAGATGCCCAGCTGGTCCAGAAGAGAAAAAACAAAAAAGAGGTTCTGAATCTTTCTTGTAGACTGTTTGCAAGGTGATTAGCAGCCTTGACCTATAAAGGCTGTGTATATAAACTAATGTGTTGAAGCTTCATAGGTCTTTTTTTGGGCAATTCTATAAACATCGTATTTTCATCTTGGAATTGATCAGTTGAAATTTCTCTTGGCCATACTTAAGTATCAAAGAAAGCCTAAAAGCTCACAAGTAGAGATGGAGGGAAGGAATAAAGTATTTTTGTAACAATGTAGTATAGTCAGGATAGTTTTCTGGGCTCAGTAAATATCCTCTTTTTTATTTTTCCAAACTAGAACAAAATAAACTTTTTAATATAATGCATGCATATTGGAGAAGGTAGGCAATGAATGTTAGGCTTTCTATATAAATGAAGCAAAACCATTTCTGTGTCCATTTTCTTTTTCCAGGATTAATCTGAGAGATGTTTGAGTGTTGTTTTAAATTCTCCCTTATTTTTGTGTCATGAAACATAGGAAAATATTCTGAAAGAGAGAGATCCATTGTTGAAAATTTAAAAAAAAAAAAAACCCTGACATATAAATGCTAGTTGATCTATATGCTATACGTAGTAAATTTAGATAGTTTCCTATGTTTTATTCCAGAAATTAATGGAACGCATTCAGAACCCAGAATACTCTACGACCATGGATGTGGCACCTGTCATTTTAGCAGCCCATCGTAACAACTATGAAATTCTCACCATGTTGTTAAAGCAAGATATATCATTACCCAAACCTCATGCTGTAGGCTGTGAATGCACACTGTGTACTGCAAAGAACAAAAAAGATAGTTTGCGACATTCCAGGTAAGACTTAACAGTCATAGACAAAAATAAAGAAAATCTTCTCTTAATTCTCTGGTATTGCTTTGATCGGACTCAGTATATTTTCTTTATCTCTCTAGTGAGGTTTATGAGTGGGTTCCTTTTATATATCCTACCCTTTATTGTGTGAGATGATAGTTCTTGGGGATGGGTTGTTCTTGAAGAGGCTGGTGGGAGGCATTGGCGTTTCTTTCATTTTGGTTTTATACTCCTAGTCACTGTGCATATTAAGCTAAGTGCCTTTGCCTTTCTACCAGTTATGTCGTAAACCTTCTAGCTATCTTTGGTTTGGGAGCATAGGATCTATGCAGATAATTTTTTTCTAAAGTTAGTTAATGCCTGGGTTTTTTTGTGCCAGAATGAGGAGGTGGATAATTCTGTATCCTTTTTTCTTGAAGTGTTCATATACTGTTGATTGATGAACGCAGACTAAAGGCATTCTTTTTTTTCTTCAGTATTTTTGAAAGTAGAAAGCTTTTTAATGAAGATTCAAATGAAGAGATGGATTTGCCAGTCTTAACAATATTTTGTCTGGGTAACTTGGTAACAAGTTGAATGCAACTTAATACATGAGAGTTGGGGTGAAAAAATTAGAGCTCAAAGATTGTAAGTGTACTGCAATTACTATATACAATTAATTATTACATGGTTACTCCAGTATGTGTTCAAATTACTAAAAAATAAGAGCAATGAAATGATAATGGTTACTGATAATCAGCTACGATAGACCACGTTCTGTTATCTGTCTGATACGCCATGTCAGTAACTTCAGCATGAGAAAAGGTGTCAAGGTATCCCAGGCAAAAAACACTAGAAAAGTTTGAGAGAGCACCTCTTAGCTTAAACTAGAATGGATAATAGACATTGTGTCAATATTCATGATCCAGTAGTTTTGCAAGAGAAAAACATCCCTTCAGATGCTTTTGCAGAATTTTTTTTGTATTACGCATAAAAGCTACACACTGTTTTTAATTTAGTTTGTTAAAATAGAAGATTGCCTTAAATGCTTCACTTCCCTCTTCTATTTCCACTTGAAGAACCATAAGAGCTACTGTATTACCTTAAAAAATGTCAAATTTTATCAGTACCTGTTGTCTTAATGGATGGCCTTCTGCTGATGTACTGATAACAGTTGAAGTAGTGAGGAAAAGGAAGTGGGAACCAGTTTGGCTAATTCTTTATACAGAAAGTAATAGGGATTCTGAGCCTATGAAGGACAGTGTCTTCCATGATGCATCACATTTAGCTCATCTAGTGTCTGATTTTAAGAAATACAGTTGTTTTGTCTTTCAGCTGACTGTGTTATGCCAACTTCTGCAATAGGTTCTGTTTTGATACTACTAATCAAATGAAACATCTTTGTTTTGCTTGCTATTCTTTTCTCGCAGATTTCGCCTTGACATTTATCGGTGTTTGGCCAGTCCTGCTTTAATAATGTTGACAGAGGAGGATCCTATCCTGCGAGCTTTTGAACTCAGTGCAGACTTGAAAGAATTAAGCCTAGTTGAGGTTGAATTCAGGTAGGAATTGAAAATACAAACCAACCAATACTTTTGTGGAATTACATATATAGAAATGTGTATTCATTAGAAAAGGTTTATTCTTTTTTCTTTGTAATTGGAATGTTTAAACTGATGACTGACATAGTAACAAGTTATATAATATAATTCATGCCTCATTAGTAGTCACTTTGACAGTTTAATTACTTTAAATCCTTTTAGTGTAGACAGTTCAGTGTGTATAGTTGCACCAACAGTTCAAATTTCAGCTCTGCTCTGGAAAAATAAGTAGAAAATATGCTAAATGCTGACTTATTTCAAGATTAATTACCTATTAATTATAGCATTATCTCATTAGGACTCTCTACATTTTTTTTTTTCCCTACATCAGGGTACAAGTATTGTTTATACTGACTTGACTCATGTTAAGAATTGTTTCCAGTAATGTTTCTCAATTTTGCTCCTTATAAGACTTGGAACAGCACATGTGGGTGCATAGGTGTATAGAAGACTTCATGTTCACAATGCCTTTCTATTGAATGAACATATGCTCAGTTTAGTTTTATGTTTAAATTATACAGGTTTCTACCATTTGTAACTTAGCAGCACAAAACCTTTCAAGAACAGGAAAGCAGATATTTGGGGTAAAATTCTACTTTCCTAAAAAACATAGGAATTTTCTGGTTTTATAATGATTATCCTTCTGTGCAGTGAGACAAATCATGTGGTTCCTGTTGTTGTGTTTATTACATTGATAAATAGTATTCAGTGGATAGACTTTAATTTTCAGATAACAGGAATAAGCAAAACCAAAGTCCCTTCCAAGTAGAAGTAATGACTTATTAGTGCCATATTTTGTGACGGCTACATTTTCAAATCCTTGGAAATAATTCAAAGTTTTAACTTTTTATATGGAATTCATAAGAATTTGTATAATCTAAGTCTGTTTCCCAATTTTTCTCTGCTTGATGGAGTTGCAGACTAAACTGAAGTGTAATTGTCATGTTACATGGTGTCAGGTTACAGAGTTGTCTTCAGAATGCTTGGTCTTTGACCTACAACTGTTGGGTTGTGGGTTTTTTTTAAATTTGTCTTAGCATAACATACAATCCCAACCAAAAATGAGTAGTTAAGGGTTTAATGGAAAATATGTGAGCAGTGTAATAATAGTATGTACTGTTTCTTTGTCTTTCAGAAATGATTATGAGGAGCTAGCTCAACAGTGCAAAACCTTTGCTAAAGATTTGCTTGCACAAGCACGGAATTCACGGGAGCTGGAAGTAATTCTGAATCACACATCCAGCGATGAACATGTAGACAAGCGAGGATTGTTGGAAGAGAGGATGAACTTAAGCCGCTTAAAACTTGCAATCAAGTATAATCAAAAAGAGGTTTGTCTTTGCAGTAATTTGATAAGCTTTCCATCTCATATTTTGCTAGTGATTCATTTCATTTGTTGTTCTGCCTGTAGGCATAGAAAAGTAAATAAATTTGCAAAGTGTGAACATCGGTTGTGAAAAAGGTAAATGATATTGCAAGATGCTGAGTGTTTATTCAGTATTTATGGTGGAGAAGAATATATTTTCTGTATTGGAGTATAGCCTACTGCTCTTTTATGAACAGTTCTGATAGTGGTAATGATTTGATCAGATCCTCAGTAAATACTCCAAAGGAAGCATGGATCCTTAGGGTGCCATATCACTTTTTCACTTTGGCTGTTAGCTTTGGCTCAGGCCTTGTCTATGCTGTTCATTGATTATGTAGCACAGTTCTATCTTATGCTGGTGTAACTGAATAGTGCCTCTGTTCCAGAGTAGTAGTACCTTTTTATGCCATCAATATGGAACTTATTTTATGCAGTAGGTTATCACTGTCTTTATTCTTTGAGAAATTATAACTGTACTTTTGCTGTGCTAGAAGGCAAATGGGTACTTGTGAGATTCTAATAGAAGGACCAGGGACAGAGAGACATGCAAAATCCATTTTCAGTTATCATTTGCAGAAAGCATTGTAGTTGTGCCTGTTCAACATACCTAGGCTTAAATTGTTTGGGACACTTCAAAAGCACATAGTGTTTAAAAGTAATAAGCCATTGTTGTGGAATGTCCTAAAATTAAACATTTCTGGTATGCATTAAACAAGCATGCTGAAGTATTTCAGATGTTCTTATTGTTTCGAGCATAGCTTGGTTTTGCCACAGTGGTGGGAGAATAATAATGTTTTTTGTGTGGTATGAAGAAAATATCGTTTCAGAATATGTTTTATTACTGGCAAGTTCACAATAGAGACAAGTTTTTTGTGAAGCTTACTAAAATGTGATGATACAGTCAAGGTTGTTTTTGTTGATATTTTCAATTAAACAACAAACCATCCTCTAGTGAAGTAGATTCTTTTGTAACTCTATGCACATAAGCACCTGACATTTGATACTACATTTGCATAATCTACATAACCTTCAGGCCAAAATGCCCTTCTTTGAGGGACTGATATGGCATAGCTTACTCTGCTGTAAAATTAACCTTGCGGAATAGAGCCATATTGATTTTAGGAACTGACAGGTATGAAACTCCTCAGCCACTTTAGGTCTTGCTTTGCAGGGCATTGTGTTTCACAATGTGGATAGAATTTTACAGTAACAGTCTCTTATTCTTCAGATAAGGTCAGTGTATTTTATAATAACAGACAATTAACTGAGATATGATATTATTTATATGCTGGATTTGTAAATAATTAAAGAATAATTCTTAGGCTGAAAACCATTGAAAATCTCATATGTATAATTTATGTTTAGTTGCTGGCTTTAGAAGGAAATGAAAATAATTAGTGTGTATAATCATAGTAGGTCCATAGCACTTTTGTTCTCTTATGAGATTACTTCAACTTAACATTCTTGACTTCTCCTATTCACTGGTAACTACACAGTTTGAAAATTAATTATAATAATGTAAATTAATAATCTGTATTAAGAAACCTGGGACTGATTTCTTGTTTGTTTCTTTTCCTCCCTCCAGTTTGTTGCTCAGTCTAACTGCCAGCAGTTTCTGAACACTGTGTGGTTTGGACAGATGGCAGGATATCGACGCAAGCACACATGCAAGAAGATTTTGACTGTTTTGATGGTTGGCATTTTCTGGCCAGTTCTGTCCCTGTGTTACTTGTTAGCTCCTAAGTCTCGAGTAGGTCGCATAATTCACACTCCTTTTATGAAGTTTATTATTCATGGAGCTTCATATTTCACGTTTCTGCTATTACTTAATTTGTATTCTCTTGTCTACAATGAGAATAAGAAGAATACAATGGGTCCAGCTCTTGAGAGAATAGACTATCTGCTGATAATATGGCTAATTGGTAGGTATGATTTGAGGAGATTGTATAACAATTGATAATGTTCATATACTCATAGAATGGTTTGGATTGGAAAGGACCATAAAGATAATTTTTTTCCACACCTCCCACTAGACCAGGTTGCTCAGTGCTTCATCCAAACTGGCCTTGGTTGAACAATAATAATTTGTACTGCCTTGTGAAATTGAGCATGTTACTCATTGCTTGACTGAAATTTGCTCTCACAAGGCTAGTGTTACAGGGGAAAAAAAAAAGCCAAATACATTTTGAGGAAGAGATGACACAATGTACAACAATCTGTAGTTATCACGTAAAGTGAAGTGTAAGAAATGGAATATTGTAGAATCTAACAGAGGAGGTATGTGAATTTTTCTTTAGGACTGGTAACATTCAGAGTGATGTAAGTGAGATTCAGTTGTGCAATATCAAGTTAATGTAAAAGCTCTGTGTCTTCCTAGACATTTTAAAATTCTGATCTTGAGGAGGGGGAAAAAACAAAAAACAGCGAACAAACAAAATCTCAACAAAGCACAAACCAAAACCCAACCAACCAAAAAAAACAAACCACCACCAACAAATAACATGAAGGCAAAGCCAAGTATATGTTCTTCAGATGGTTAGTTTTGTAAGAGCCTGTCATCAACTAGTTTTCCTCAGTGCTAGATAGAGGAATAAAATTGATTCAGACATCAATTTAGATTTTTTCCAGCAACTTCTCATGAATAGGTAGTATTATTTAGTATTTAGCTGTGAGTCAAGTCTGTTTTGTTTTTCCATCAGCCAGCAATCCATGGAACTTTTAACTTCTTCCAGCTCTCTTCTACAAGAAGTGTTTGGACAGTGCTCTTAGAGATAATGGTGTAATTTTAGGTTGCCCTGTGTGGAGTCAGTGATTGGAGTTGATAATCTGTGTGGATCTCTTCCAACTCAGGATATTCTATAAAGTCTATAAAAAAAGTAGTAGTAGCTTCTTTATTACTTATGTCTGTATATGGTATTCTGAGTATTACCAGTAAAATGGTTTCTTTGAAAGCCTGAGATCTTTACGTAATTGTAGAGGCACAGAGGTTCTGACTTAGAAATATTTTATTTAAAGCAGAAAGAAGAGAGATTTATGTAAGTCTTTTAACAAAGTGTACATAGCAAACTTTTTCTTATTATGCCTTCCTACATTGCTGTGAAGCTGACTCAAGAAATACAGTCACACTTAACTGATTTTTTTTTTCTCCATTCACTGGATCTTGCTGTAACTATTCTATGATCCTGCTGGGCCAGAGTTTGAGAGAAATTGCAAAGTTCTAAAAGCCGAACCAAGTCTTAACAGTTTTGAACTACCATTTATACACATGCTCTTTTCTTGTCTTAAATTAAGTAGTGTACAACTGAAGTACTCAAAAAAAATACCAAACATTAAAAAACTGATTACCCATAGAAATCAAAGGTACCGTTATATTTAATCTAATGGTACGTTCAAGTTTTGTAAAATGTCAAGTCCATAACTGACATTCAGTTAGTAAAATACTTAGCAACTGTATTTTTCCATACAGCCAGACATGGTTAACAATGATAAAACTGAGCTTTCTATAAAGATCTTGAATACTTAAATGTATGTAGCTCTTAGTTAAACTTCTACTTTTTGTAGTCGTAAGTCATGATCTCTGCTAATGTTGTTACCTAGGGTAAGAAAAGTTTCTGCCTTTTTGGATCTTTTCAGTAGCAGTTACTGAGCTGATTACTCTTTAATTTTTTATTTTTTTTTTGAAAGTGTGTAGGTATTATAAAGCTTTTTGGTACTTTACTGAGCACTGTAATGCTTTCTGTATTGCTTTTGGAAAAAAGTGGATACTTTTCAGTCAGAAGCAGCATTTATATTCTAACCCTCTACCTTTATTTAAATTTGACCATTTCTTATCCAATTTTTCTCCTAGTCATTTCCATTTTTTTCTAGAGAATATGTTTCTTCACTGGAAAGTAGTCTTGTAAAGGTCAAACATCTTGTTGCCTTATCATTAATGTTTATAATCCAGTACAGACCTTCTCATAAATTCACTAGGTTACTCCATTTCTTTCTCTCTGCTAAAATGTCATTTACAAAAGCCAGTCAAAATGCTTTAATTGTACAAGAATATCTGTTAAGTGCTGTGGCTTGGCTTCTCTGCCTTTTTTTTTTCTCGCAGGAATGGTGTGGTCAGATGTTAAAAGACTCTGGTATGATGGTTTAGAAGACTTTCTAGAAGAATCCCGTAATCAGCTTAGTTTTGTCATGAATTCCCTGTATTTGGCAACCTTTGCCCTCAAAGTCGTGGCTCATAACAAGGTGAGTACCCATCTTCATAGTTCCAGAGTTCCTCTGGGACTGCCTTGTCCTATCACTACAGTCGCTAATGAAGAGTCCCCCTTCAGCATCCTTGTAGTCCCTCTTCAGATACTGGAAGGCTGCTATGAGGTCTCCATGCAGCCTTCTCTTCTCCAGGCTGAACAATCCCAATTTTCTCAGCCTGTGTTCATACAGGAGG
Source organism: Bolborhynchus lineola (assembly GCA_025448015.1). NCBI lineage: Eukaryota > Metazoa > Chordata > Aves > Psittaciformes > Psittacidae > Bolborhynchus > Bolborhynchus lineola. The sequence continues at coordinate 77 of JAOEHX010033039.1, read as the reverse complement.
TGCTTGAGCCCCCTGGACATTGAGCCGTTGACCACAACTCTTTGCGTGCAGCCATCCAGCCAATCCTTTATCCACCA